>CM076582.1:515556571-515784547 GCA_034641835.2 Pinus albicaulis | reverse complement strand
CTCATTAGGGGAATTTTGAGGTCTAAAATGGGCCTCCTAAAGAAATAATAAAATAATAGATAAACCAATAAATTAATATTTATGAATTTGCAATTCACTTTTTGCACCACAATCCATGTAACCATAGTTAAATTCAATTCAAAGGTTGTACCAAAATAAAATTAATAAAAAAATTGTATTGATGTGACTATAAATAAGAATGAGATTTTCAAGAAAAAATTATTATCATTGAACAACTAATGCATTTGTCCTTTGTACTTAAATACCTTAAAATAAAATATAAATATAAATTTATAAATTCTTAATTATATTATATGCTATTAATTGAAATTTATATTATTTAAATTGTATAATAATATATAATTAATATACTATATACAAATAATATAATATAATAGATGTATAGGGATATGCATTGTTTCTTTCAAGAAATATGAAATGAAAATAATATATTTTTATTCAAAAAGTGTGAAATGACATTTATTATCAGTACTTTCTTTTACTTTAAAAGTACTTAGAGCACTACCATGGTTAACCATGAGTTTTTATCTACCATTGAGAATGTGACAAGTAAGTACCTTTAACTCAAGAAATGCCACCTCAACCATTATGGATGATGTCATCCCCTAAATTGTGATTGGTTCTCAGAAAGTTAATTTTGATTGTACATTTTCCTTAGGAGGGCCATTTTAGACCTCAGAAATTCTCTACCCTAATGAGTGCCTCTTCTCAGTGAGTGAGTCTTTTATCCTCCTGGAAGAGTGTATTAGCACTTTGGGCTGATATTAAGATCTTGGCATGTGGCCAATATATTCTCCATCTCTTCCAGCACAGCTATTTGCAGGCATTGCATTATTCTATTTAGTGTTGCAGTAGCAGGGTTTGTACCCTTGCTTTTGAGATTGTGCCTTAGAGGAAGGGCAAACCCTTCTCCCTGAAAGCTTTGTACATCATTCTTCTTTTGATTCTTGTATTTTTCAGTTGCATGTATTCAGAGCTACACTAAACTGCGTTTTTCAAATCTAGATCTGTAGATCTGCACTTTTATACAGTGGATCTCATGAAACCCTTGCCGAGTTATTCCCTTTGATGTATAAAGTAGCTGAATCTCCATTTTTCTTCATACTTTCATGTAATAAAATCTAGATCTTATATTAAAACCATTTTTTATTCAAACCCTTCAGATAATCATGCAGTATGTGCTTCAGTAGATTTCTGTTGAGTCAAGTCATGGGGTTTGGGCATTTTTAAGCCATATCGGGAGAGGAATCTTATTTAACCTAAGAATCCCATATAGCCTAAGTTAGGGGATCCCACAGTGGCCACCTATAAAAAATTTTCTATCAAAAGGTGGCCAAAATATTTGTTGGAGCCTTCAAGAAACAGTTTTATTGCAGAAATGTTATCTCTTGAAGCCCCTTGAAGATGTCATCTCCTCTATCCAAAATATGCATTTTTGTTCCCATTTCAAAGCTCATAAAATTCTGCTGATTTTATGAGAAATAATCGCTACAAAATCCCCTTGTCTCCCCTTCCCCCACTCAGAAACTAACCTGCATTTTTACTCTCCTTTTCCCCATCATTTTCCTCTGATTTCCATTTTTCCTCATTTCCCCTTCATAAAATCCACCTTGCATAGTTTAAACTCCTTTTTTAACTATGTCGAAACCCTCAAAACCCTTTGAAAACCATTGAAAATCTGTAAAAAATGCCTTTTTGTATTATGGACTTAAGCCCCCTTGGGCTAAGTCCTAAACCACTTCCCCATTATATGGCCTGGTGCTAGAACCAGGCGCTAAGCCTTTAAAAGCGCTTATCGCATCGCAAAAATCCAAGTGCGCAAGTCTTTTTGCCATTACAAAAACTATGATGCGATTAAGCCCCGTGCATTATAATCCCCGATCATATTGTTATCTCATATAATCCTTTGGGCCCACAATCGGGCACTAAAACATTGAAATAAACCCGTCATGATCAGTTTGTTCCTTTGTAAATCCGAGAACCCACTTACCCAAAGTTTTTGTCTAAATGCGTCGAGTTATGATTTTTAAATGAAAAATGGGTAGATTGAAAGACTGCATCAAAGCTCTAATGCAATTGAGTCCCTTTATTAAAACTCCGCCCCCTCCGATTTTCATTCCATATAACTTTCACCCGGGACCAAGTGTTAAGAGTCCGGAGGCGCTAATTGCATCGCAAGTTTTAAATGGTTAGATTGAAAAGCCCAAGCCCGAAGCTTCGAATGCAATTGGCCCTTTATTGTATATGACCCGGGCCTATTACCATTCCATATAGAGCAAGGCCCCGCAATCGGGTGCCAAGCATTTCATAAATATATATTACGCCCCCGAAGTATTAAAACTTTGTATTATATTGAAATTTTGGGTTTTGATATAGTATAAAGGGTTTCCGCCAGTGCATAAGATGAAACAATATTGATCGTTGATCTGATCCTCAGATCAACGGCCCACGCTACATCGCATCGAAAGTTTTTTGCCGAGCGCATTAACATGATTCCTCCACCGATTGAGATCCTCTGATTGGATCTGGACCGTCCATGTGTCCAGATCGGACAACCTAGATTTTTCCCGCATGGTTTCATTGCCCTCTGCCTTCCACCAAGAGGATTTTAATGCATAATCCCAACTGTCGATCTCTGCGTGATCGACAGATCTGACATATTTTCTCCCTCTGTTCTCCTTTGAGCTCCTCAAATGAATCACCACCGTTGGATGATGCCATCCAACGACCATGCTCTCTCCCCACGCCCTCTGAAGCAGTTTACCCAAAAACGCAGGATTTTATAATATAGTTTTGTATTTTGCAGGTTTGAATGGTTTTTCCATTATAATGAAGAAAGGCTGAAGGCCGGGAATGACGATTCCTGCACCTTTGATTCATCAAAGGGAACCATTCAGTGGGCTCAAACTCCACGTATCGTCAATTTTTCATGAGGCATTGATGCCATATGAGCCCTGTGTGGCCTGCACATCAACAAGACACAACAATGCATAAAAGAAACAAAGAGTATCAGTGTTTGAATATTTCCTAGCACAGTTTGAAGGCTTAAGGCACACATTCATGAAATCAAATACTAAATCCACGGATAAAGATGGCATGAAGACCGAAAGACACAAGATAAGCTTGATCAGACCTAAAACACAGATCTCAAGTAAATTAAAAGTGTTTTAGGAAGAGACGAAGACATCTGTTGATCCGAGAAAGCCTCCACCACCTGAAGCAGAGGCCAATTGAACCCTCTCCAGCTCCTAAAGGAACCTGTAGCCTCACAGAAATCAAAGAAGGCTTAGTCATTACCTGAAAAACAACTTTTTTCCTAAAGACAACCAAACAATTAATACAAATCAAAGATCTTATCTCTAATTGTTGGTAAAACTATTTTAAAGATTAAGAACAACCTAGAAGCAAATCTTTTCGACCATTAGGCCTTGGGAGAGCAGAAACAAAGTTAATTCAACATGACACAGAGCCTCAAAAGTCAACAAAGGCTCCCACCGATCTTAATCATAGATGTAAATCAATTAATGCATATAAACATTTGTAAATTTCTTCATCAAGCCCCTCAAAGGCCGAGGAGTCATTAGTCTGTATTAATTGACCCAGGAGATCTTTTATCAGATCCCACCTCCTCATTCTTCTATAAATACTTCTGTAGAAGATGAGAAAATGTTAGTCTCTAGACATTTTATTGCATGTAATAGTTTTCTGAAGCTACTAATGCCCTGTGTGCAACTTGAAGATACATAAGCTGATATGAGAAGTTTGAAGTTGTAGAGACCCACCGGGCTTGTTGATTGTAACTGGTTTGAACATAAAATACAAGCTACTAATTTATGGGATCCTGATTTATGTCAATGGTGATGTGTTCCTCACTGTCAGTTGTTATTTTCTTTAATGCTTTCACTCTTTCCACTTTCTCTGACAAAGAACATCAAACATAGAGCTAGGATTTACTCTCAACAGTTCCCTACTCTTACTGAATTCTTTATTTCTATGTTTTCTTCATTCGAATGTTCTCTTTGAAGAGTAAATTAAAGTAGGTTGGTTTAAAAGCACTTGCCTGATGTATATTTCTCTTTATGATGATTATTTTATGTGTTTTCCTTTAGAGTATATTAAAGCAGGTTGGTTTAAAAGCACTTGCCTGATCTAGATCTCTCTTTGTGATTATCATATGTGTTTTCCTTTAGAATATGCTGAAAGCAGGGTAGTTTAGAAGCACTCACCTGATCTTAAGCTATTCCAACTATTTTTTAAAAAAATTTCTAACTAAAATTACTTCAATGTAGGCTAGTTTAAAAGCACTTACTTGATCTCAGAATACTTTTATGTTTTTCTCTAAGTACATGCCGAAGCAAGATAGCTTGAAAGCACTTACTTGATCTTAGGTTGTTCACTGTTCTACATTTGTTTTGTTCTCCATTTCCTCTCTGTTTCATTCCATAAAATCAACTTAAGAGATCCTTTGACATAAGTGACTTGCCCCATGCATCCTTCTTGAACCTTGTTGTCCAATTAAAATCCTCCTATGACTCCATAGCCCAATGGGTTAAACTGTTTTTGTCTTTCCTATCAGCCGAATCATTCCTTTACTTGCATACATCTTCACTCTTTATTTTGAACTGCCTTCACCTTCATCATGTCTTTTCCCAACCAAAAACAAACCAACAAAAACCATGCTCTTCATAACTAGCCTAATATCACATTTCAGGCTTTAAAGATCACATCTTTAAACTCATTCATAGAGAGATCCCTCTCGGGATTCAGGAGGGATATATCCTTGAATCCCAAAGCGGTTTGATGTTGTCTTATCTTTTGGTCTTTCCAATCTGGCCAAAACATAGGAACCCTAGCATAATATTGGCGACTCCACTGGGGAAAATGTGAGAGTCCATAATTGCTAACATTGGTCTTATGTCCCATTGTCATCGCCAACATAATGGCGACTCCACTGGGGAAAATCTGAGAGTCCATAACTACTAACATTGGTCTTGTGTCCCATTGTCATCGCCAACATAATGGCGACTCCACTGGGGAAAATCTGAGAGTCCATAACTGCTAACATTGGTCTTGTGTCCCATTGTCATCACCAACATAATGGCAACTCCACCGGGGAATTTTTGAGTTCATAGTTGCTTGGCCAACTTTTATAGACTCTTTGGTTTTCCATACAACCACTGAAAATAAAAACAAAAAACCTAAAAAAAAATCAGATTGATATACAATAAACATGGTAGTGGACCATAAAACCCTTTTACCTCCAAAAGAGCTGAAAACTTCCACTTGGCAACTCCACAATCCTATAGACCTTAAGACTCCACTGGGAGGATCCGTAATCATTATAAAATCATTTAAAATCAGTAAGAGGGATTTGGATTAAAGTTTTCTTAGCAAAAGATCGGTTAAACCTCTCAAAGATTGTCATATATGGTTAACATATTTCTTGTTTAGTTGGGTCTGAAAAACACAGCATAGTGGCTCCTAGAAAGATTCATACTAGAGCTTACCCTGACCCAGAACCACCTGAGATAGTTGCTAACCCTGAAAGTTCACTTAGGAAGTCTCCTAAGATTAAATTTTCAACTGCTTTCAAATCAGCCTTGAGAGCTAATTCAGTTCCTAAAAATCTTGTAGCTCTACAACAATCACAAGTAGATCTAAGAAATCCATTTAGAACACGGTCACTCGACGATTTAGATCATCTAGATTCACAGTCTTCACTTTTGTCCCCGAATCAAAGTGAACATCCTGGTAGTAGAGAAACCACACCACCTGATTTTCATTTCCTTCTTTATTTAGGTGTCTCTCATCCAATATCAGCTCAGCAATCTATCCCTGGTCCATCCACATCTGTTCATCCAACATCAACTTTCCAAACCACTCCACTCCACCCCACTGTCCCTTTTGTTAATCCATCTCTTGTGAATCCACCTCCACCTCCAATCATGGCATCATGGTATGCTCCCTTGGTGCTGCCCCAACCTTTAGCTCCTTTACCCAATGAATATCAGTCTAAGATTCCTCATTTCATTGGTAAAGAATCCACCACCGCTCAACACCATGTAGATAGAATGGGAGATGCCTTTGACTACATGGAAATAGAGGATGAAACAATTAATATGAGGATCTTCGCTTAGAGCTTAGGAGGAGAAGTGAAGAAGTGGTTTAAAGCTCTGCCTCCTAATAACATTAATGATCTTCCCGCCTTACATAAAACTTTCATAAATAAATGGGAAGTTATAAGTAACCCTCTCCAAATCCTAGCTGAATATAAGAATCTTAAAAGGAATCCAGGAGAGAGTGTCCAAGACTACTCTACAAGATTTAACAGTATCTACAATGCTCTTCCACCGCACATGAAACCTCCCCAAGGAATGGCCCTAGTAAAATAACCTGAAGGCTTTGATGCTGATATGGCCTACCAGCTTAGGGAGAGAGATTATAATATATTGGAGGACATGCAGAAAGGAGCAGTGAGTGTTGAGGCAAAGTTGATTAAGAAAAAAGCCAGGATGAGGGCTGAGGAAAAGGTAACCTATAGGGATGATAGCACAACTTCTGCATCTAATCCAAAATATGACAGTCTAGCCAAAACCATGGAGAGACTAGGAAAAATGGTAGAAAACTTGACTATCCAAGTCAGCAATCAGAACAGGAACCAAAATCAAAACCAGAACTTTAGGAGAAATAACCCCCTAAATAGACAAAGAGACTCTAATCAAAAGGTCATCCCTCCATTTCAAGAGAACTTCCTTGATGAGGATGAAGTAATAATAGAAGAGTTAGAGGAAACTAACATGAATATGATGGATATGGATGAACTGGACCACACCTCTACCACAGAAGGAAACCAGACCTCATACTCATGCTGGAACGAAGAAGGGGTGGAAACTGAGGACTACAGGTTAGGATTCGAAGATGCCATCATGCAGATCCGAGAACATTATGACCTCAGGAGAAAAAATAACATAAATGATCCCAAACCAAAGGCTTCTGAAACCACCATTAAGAAAAAGCCTGGAAAGACTCCTAAAGTGACTATTGAAAGCAGTAAACTGACACCTGAGAGTTCTAGTAAAAACAAAGATAAGGACGTCCTAACCAGTGAAAAATCAAGTCAAGGACCTGGAAGCACTAGCATTGCAACTAATGCTCCTAATAAAAAAGTTTCAAACATTGTACATATTGAAAATAAGCAAGCTGAGATTACTAATAAAACGGTTCCCAACAAGACAGAATTGAATTTTTCAAAGAGTCAGTCTGATTTTAATTTGGAAAGTGAGAATGCCAAAATTAAAATTTCTGTCCCTCTTGTTGAGTTGGCCACCCAGGATGTATATAAGAGTCAAATTTTGAAAGCTTTAAACTTAGGAGAGAACAGTGACATCGTCAATTTGAATGATGAGCAACCGGCTCTCTTGTTCGGCCCAAAAATTGAAGGGAAATTTCAAGAAGGGGTAGTACCTCCTTTTTATGTCAGCCTCAATATCCATGAAAAAATCTTGCATAATGCTATGCATGACTCTGGAGCCTCATACAATATTATTCCAAAGGTGATAATGGAAAGGCTAGGATTAGAAATAACCAGACATTACAAGGATTTATATTCTTTTGACTCTAGCAGAGTGAAGTGCCTTAGCCTAATTAAAGAACTTTGTGTGAATTTAACTCAAATCCCGGCCAAGTGCATGGTCATGGATGTTGTGGTGGCCGATGTGCCTCCTTAGTATGGCATGTTGTTGTCAAGATCATGGGATGCCAAGCTCCAAGGTACAATGCAGATGGATGGGACATATGCCACTATCCTTGTCTTTAGTCAGCTTAGAAGACTATATAGGGAGGCACACATGGAATTCATGGTCAGTAGCCTAGAAAGGCCTAAACATTCTCCCATTTACTCTGTCCATATAGACCTGGATTCGTTTATCCTTTACAATAATGAATCCACCAATAAGCTAGAGCTAATAGACAGCGACTCAGATAACCAGTTAGAGGCCCCAAATCTAGAAATAATGGCAGTTCTAGATATGGAAGAAAACAGGAGAGAAAATTTTGAACAGTACGTTGAAACAATAACCATAGCGAAAAAAGTCAAGAATGTGAACAATAGATTACCCATCACTCTAAACTCATTGAAAATCCAGAGCAACGAGACCCATCACCACATGTTGCAGATCTCATAACAGAACATAATGATGAACAAGGCAATAGGGATGAAAACGATGTTAACCCTACAAAAAATCCCTTATGGTGCATGAAATTTGACGGGTCCTGCACTAAAAAGAGTGCGAGAGCTGGGGTATGGTTGGTCGACACTGAAATAAATTACTCCAAAATCCATGCTTTCAGGCTAGATTTCAAATGCACTAACAACATCGCAGAGTATGAGGCTCTCATCCTAGGAATGTGTCTATTGAAAAAACTAGGAGCCAAGAAGATAATTGTTCAGGGAGACTTAGAATTAGTCATCAAACAGCTAAATGGAGAGTATGCCGTTAAGCATCCTAGACTAAGGGTATATTGAAATAATGCCATATATTTCCTGAAAACGTTTACAAAATATGAGCTCGTGTTTGTCCCAAGGAGTCAAAACATAATTGCAAACGGACTGGCCTGCACTGCTAGTTCATGTCAGGAATCACCTAGTAACAAATAGATCATCATTCGAACAAAATATAGACCTATAGTTCCAGATAATGAGAAATATTGGCAGGTCTTTGAGGGCGACAAGAAGATAGAGGATTTCCTTTTTGGTAGGAAGGAGTTTGAATTATCTGATTCAGATTCTAAATCCGATGAAAATTTCTTGAATGAAGAGCCCCCTGAAGAATAAAAATCATCCTGTTTCGTAAAAATCAACATGTTGATTAAAGGACTTGGAGCTCATACTAAAGAGTACGAGGACGCAGAAAATGAAGACATTGAGATACTGCCGTCAAAAGACAAGAATATAACTAGGGGGTTAGCACCATTGGAAGACCTGTTTTATTTTAACGACATAGCAAAGAAACCCACTGTAGAATACACAGAGTTTGATGTCGAGAAATGCAACGTAGGCACCAAGGATAAGCCCAAAATGATTAAATTAGCTAGGTCCTTGCCAGCAGACATGAAAAAGAAATACATCGACTTATTTAAAGAGTTGTTATGGCATCATTTTCACCCTCATGTGATTCATGATTGTCTCTATGAGCTTAGGCACCCATTTCCACATACTTGAAAAAATTCATAAAAAACAGTGTTAAAAATCCCATACGCTTATGCCCAGACTTTCCGCGTGTATACGCGAGTCCACATGTACTTTTCCGCGTATGTCATTAAAATAATTAAAAAATATATATAAAACTTCCCTATTTTCGGGCTGGGTTGATGGTTACTCCAGTAGTTCAACCACCCTAGCACGTGGCCAACTATTTCCAACTGATTGAAACTACTTTGAGGGAGTATAAAAGCCCCTCATGTGTATGGCCTAAGGGAGAGAGAAATTTGATAGATATTATACTCTATTGGAATCCCAATTCAAGTCTAATTTCCCGTGCCTCCTGCACTTTCCCAGATTTTTATAAGAAACCATTTTTTTCTGGAGATGTTCCTCCATGTATATGTCATCTCGTGTGCACAAGTCTTGAAAGTATCTTAGCGAGGCAAGGGCGGGACGGATCTGGACGATGGTCTGTTCAAAGATCGTGGAAGGATTCAGGTGATCTCTCCACTTTTTACTACTGTACATGTTGTTCGTAATAAAGAAGAACCATCTTGTTCCTAAATTCACGTGTTAATATCTATTTGTATATGTGAAAATATTATTATTTAAGCATTTATTATTGTTTACATGATGTTTCACATGGATTTCATTGACATTTAGGGTAATTATATGTTGTAAAACTAGATTTTCGTGCATTTTTATTCTTGGTTTTCAGGTTAAGGAGGAAGAAGGGTTGTTGGGGGTTTGGACCCCGCGGGATCTACATCAAATGTAGGATTACGGGTGAGTTCTACTATCAATGTTATCTAGTTTTTAGCATACAGGTGTGGTTGTGTGAGTCCTTCTTGAATAACATGCCCGGTACGTGGAGGTGTTGGTAACAAACTCTGGGTGTTTCCCGAAACGAGCTGGCGACTCATTTGGGGATCACATTTTGTGATTCCTTTGTTGGCTCAGTTTCGGTACATTTTAAGGTTTCCAACGATTTTGAATCATTATTACCGATCCCGATTCTTTCGGTCGGGCGAAGACCTGGTTCTTTATCCAGGCTTGATCTTTTTTATTTTTCAATATTTACCTTTTCATACGTGAGTTTGTCTGTACACAAACGCGTATACACGCAGTTTTCTTCAAAGGTAGCCGTGTATACGCGGGTTTCCTTTGACACAGTCACGTATGCACGCTTGTTTCAAAACTGTTAAGTAGTGTATGCCTAGGAAAATTTTGAAATTTTTTATTTCTTGACTTTTTAGTCTTGTCTGCCTGTGGAGACCTGTTCCTGTAGTGTCTTTATACCCTCTGGATTGTGTTGAAAGTGGTCATTGGCCTTTTTTCTCTCGTTTTAGGGTGAAGACTAGCTTATCTGGCAAATCGTTTTAAGTGCTTGCATTTCCGGTTCGAGTACCAAGATCTCTTTCTGGGGATTCTTGGCTGTTCTACTTTATCAGGACAGAGAGCTTTTTCTCATATACTCTTTCCTCATCTTATTTTTTGCTTTGCGCTTGGATTTGTGCCTGCTTCTGGTTAGTTTTCTTGAGTTCATTTGACTAGGTCTTGTTGCAATTTTTTTAAGAGTCTTTTCTTGGTTCTTTGAAATTTTTTGTTTGCTGCAAGTTTGTACTATTCTTCTGGGCTGAGTTTCTGAGTTTCTTGTCTTCTTTTTCTCATGTAAATCTTGCTACTACGTAGCCCTATAAGATTTGGAGCATTTTTGAAGTTTTGCTTGAAATTCAGAGTTGTGTGGCTTGGGATTTGATAGTTTTCTTGGTCTCTTCGAGCTCTTCTCTTTATAAAATTCAAAAGCTCAAAAAACATTTTGTTTTGTCATTTGCTTTTGTTTTGATTTTTTGTTTTCATTTCGTTACATCTTTTGAAGCTTTGTTGAGGTTTCTTGCCTTTGGTTTTTGACTTGATTTTGGAAAAGAATTGTCATTGGTTTCTTTCTCTTGTTTTCAATCATATTTTGATGTCTTCATATTGAGAGTTTCTACTTTTGGGAACTAGTTTTGTGGACAATCAAAAAGAGATAAAACTAAAGGATCTTTGGGAAATTTCTCTCTGCTTTAGTAGATTTTTCATCTTAGAATTTGCATGCTCTTATTTATTTGCATTAGGTTCACTTAAGCATTTATAGTCTTTTTCATAGTTTTTGCGAGTGTGAAGTTTGTTATCTGAAAAGAAAAATAAATTTTTTTAGTCTCGTAGAACCCGTGTAGAAATTTATTTTCATCGAAAGGCAATTACTGCATTGGCATGTAGTTTGGTTTTTATTAATTTATTTTCTGCGTCACAAAACACCACGAGTTTCATTTATGTATCCCTTTGACTTAATATAACAGCCGATTAAAATAAGCGCTATAATTTAAAAGCAACTAGCAAGTTTTTTATTATGTGTCATACACCAACTAGCTAGGTTGTAGGGCCTTGGATTAGGTGAGTGGAGAGTTAACTCTCCAAGGCCGCTCAAACAAAAACATAGAAGCTTATTAATTGAGTGAAATCCAACTCCATTAGGTGGACCGGGAAATATCTCCTCCAGAGAGTCAAGCGCGAGGGGAAGTGAAGGCCGAGAAGAGAGATACCCCCTCTCTGATTTGCTGAATCTGACGTCAAGGCCGTTCCGCCCGGCTTCTGACACGGATTGGTGCCCATAGTTGCCCTTCCTAGGTTCCACATAGGTGACTACAGGGGGGAATACCCGTGGTACCTGAGGCAGACGTCGTATCACTTCCAGCAGTACTTCTGGGGGGTGACCTTGCGAAGCTTGGGTACTTGTGCTGGCAAAGGTTGTTGTTAGGAGGTTGGCGTAACTGTTTCTGTTACCTTCGCTAGTAGGCCTCAGCCGTAATTATCCTACACTACTTTCGGGAGGTCCTATTCTTTGCTTTCTTGTATTTTGGTGTCCGGTCCTAATCACCTGGAGCGGAAATACCTGAAGGTTGTTTGCTTGATTGTATCTCAGGGATTTTTTGTAGTGAGTGCTCTTTGCTCCTAGCTTGCCTAGCTTTATATTTTTTGAGTCTAATTAAAATTCGTTAAAGTGGCTGATCAAGCGCCTCGTCGATCGAGGAGAATCCGGGGGTTATCTCTCGAGAGTCCAGAGCCTTCTTCAAGAAGGCGTAGGAGTAATTTAGCAGGTGAGTATCACCCTGTGGCATATGACGTAGTGGAGAGAGATCCTCCACAAGGGATTGAAGGTTTCGTAGCTGGTTCTAGTGTTGGTTCCGAGAGGAGCACTCCGCTCACCTCGAGAGTCTTATTTCCGCAGGAAGAAGAAGTACAAGTAGAGGAAGTATCTCAACCCTCTGAGTCACTTCCATCTCCTTTTCCTCTTGATTATCTGTTCGTTGTTGAATACATCGGACCTGAGTCAGAGAGACCTGAAGATCCTCCATATTATTCATACCTTTCAATGGCCACGAATGGGAACGCAGCTTCAGCTGTGAGTGCTGCAGGCATTCAGACTCTTGCTTCTATAGAAGGAGGCGACACTATTGTTTATATCATCAATTGCTTCTAGTACTATTGTGTTTGGCTACGGTTTTCACCCAGCTTTGTACTTCCTCGTCTAGGTCCCTTTTGTTTTGGAATGCCCACTAGTGATTCCTTTATTTTCCTTTTCCAGCTACTTTGTGATGCATCTACCTCACCTGTCTTCCATGGCTAGTGGATCAACTTCTTTTCAAGGGTTCCCCCTCAGAACTGGGCATATTCCTAGTTCGAATCCTTCTTTAGGGTCTTTTCTGTTTACTTCTCGGACTCAGAGCTTTAACCCTTGGTCTGGTGGTCAGAATTTGACTACTTTTATAGGTTGGAACCCTATATTCACTACAGCGGGGGCAGGGAATCAGTTTTATGCTGGTCACCAAGGGAATGCTTCTTTCCCTTCGTCAAGTGCTTATCAAACTTTTTCCCCTCTTTCTAATTCCTAGAACCCCTATCAGGGGCTTTCTTCTTCATTCAATACTTCAGGAGGGGGAACTGGTCCGGTCTTTGGTAACTCTGCGTTGGGAGGAGGTTCTTCTCCTTTTTCTATGAGTTCTTTCTGGCAACCTGGCGCCTTATCAAATCTAGGGTATTCTTTTCAGAATGTATGGAATTCATCCCATCAAGGATGGAATCCTTAGGCTCCGCCTCGTTTACCTTTTCTAGCAACGTTAAACTTGCCAGATTTGTCGAAATTGACGAATGATCCGATCCGATACAATCCGGGGTGGCCTCCGGTTCCGACCAAACTACCTTCAGACATTCCAAAGTTTGAAGGCAAGAATGGAGAGGACCCGGCTGACCATATCACCACCTTCCATTTATGGTGCTCTTCTAACTCCCTGATCGATGATTCGATTAGGTTGAGATTGTTTCAACGCACCTTAACTGGAAACGCTGCCAAGTGGTCTATTGAGTTAACTGGGGGCAGTTTTGCTACATTTGGAGATCTAGCTGTTACATTTCTAAATCATTTCCAGTTTCCCGTCGGGTGCCAGTCACGAGACTAAAAATCCTGGCTAATTTTAAACGAGGATGGCCTTACAACCCACATTTACGACCATGACCGAAGGGAATGGCGGAGAAGAAGGCTTATTAAAGCTCATATTCCGGGAGAATTCCTTTTGGAATGGTTTTGAAATTTCTGTGATCGGGTAATATTTCTAAAGATGTATCTTTTGTACGGGTATTTTACGAGCAGACCATATTTAGGGCCCATCAGCTTGAATTGATATATTCTCAGTCTTGGGTCCTTCATAAATATTTGCCCAATGCTCCTCGCTCCAAATTAGATTTATCCAAAACTAAGCCTAGTCCTCATGGTGATGGAATTATTGGGTCAATCAATAGTGGTGTAGCTAGCCTGCTTACTCAATTGCAGTAGTTGTCTTTGCAATCTTCTCCTTCTGGTCAGGCTATGCCTGCCAAGTCATCGCCTTCCCAATCTTTGTCGGTAAATGCCATCCAAACTTCCGACCCGAAAGGAAATCAACAATCCGAAGGGAATAAGAAAGGACAGAATAATAAGAAAAAGGGCAAGAATGGGAAGGTTAATGCAAATAAAACCAACGAGCATGTTGGTGAGGGTCCAAAGGATAAAAAGAAAGTGAAGTTTCCATGCAATTTGTGTGTTGGAGACCATCTTACTCACCTTTGCCTTAAAATTTAGGATGCGTAGCGCTTGTTAGCTCAGCAGGGTTCTTCCAGTTCCCAGGCTGTGTTGACAAACCCTTTTCCCCAAGGGCAACAACTAGTTGTTGGCACAAATCAAAATACTGGGGCTTCCTCTGGGGGCACCCAGGAAGGGGAAATTCCATCAAACATATACATGATGAGTGCTCACGTGGATGTCGCCACGAGATCCCGTGACTATGGCGAAGAAGAGTCTTCAAAATCTAAGGGTGCTCCTGATGCTACTAAGCCGCTTCATATTACGAGGCCTATTGTTGAGCCTATACCTCGGATGCCAAAAGCATCTACCAAGAGTACGAAAATTAATCCAAATGCTAGGGCTACCCAGAACTACTCTATTGTGGAAGATCTAGCACAGAGTCCTTGTGCCATGTTGGCTTTAGAGGTTCTACAGTCTTGTCCGGCTCAACGCAGTGCTCTGCTCACTACTCTTGGGGCTGTCGATCCAAAGAACTCTCTTATGATTACATTCGATATGACTAATTTTTTAAAAGATACTCCCTCATCATATGGCTTTTCTGTTACATCGTCATATCGAAAATGCAATATTTTTCGAACATTTTGTTGATGAGGGTGCTTCCCTGTGTGTCCTGTGTGATATGTCTCACATCATGGAAGGAATTGGATCTCCGCATGACTATTCCATCATACTCTTACGATTGCGTTTGATGGTCATTCTCCACGGACCTCATGGTATTGTCCCAACTTTTCCCATACGTATTCGGGGGAAAAGCGTAAATATAGAGGTTGAGATAGTTGATACAGCTTGGACTCTGACAGCACGGTAAGGAGAAACTTGATTTATGAGATGGATGCCATTGCAGCCTCATTATTTCAGATTATTTGTTTCCCTCACGAAGGGAGGATTGTTACGATGGATCAACTGGATTGTTCTTCTGTGGAACCGAATGCATCTACTGACTCAACTATTCCAAAGTTGGATAATGCCAAGTCACCTATTGAGAATTTAGGGGTTGGAATGTATTGTTCTTTGATGGGTACTTTTGATATTCCACCTCCTACTGTTCATATAAATGCAATTTCATCCTCTAGGGCTCCTCTTCGAAGAGATTTATTCAGAATTCATTATTTTTTGGACCCTTGGACCTTACCTTCCCCTACCTCCACATTAGCGGAAGGTCAAGTCGGTGGAATGGCATTTCCGATGTCTGCCGGTAGGAACTTTGTCTCAACTGTTGACTCTGCCCGAAGTGTTCTGACCTCCTCTTTCTTTGAAGAGTTGGATGGAGATGTGGCTTTGGCTTGGACACATAGTTCTTCTTCTGCCCAGGATTGCCTTGATACCACTCTTCCATCTGAAGAGGCCATCCTGGAAGCTATGACTAGTATAGATAGACCGTGGGATGATTTTCATCATCGGTCCTACTTTTTACCTGATTTGAGCGAAGTTGAAACGAGTTTTCCAAGTCCTCTGTCTCCTGGTCCTATTCGCCCAGTCCTAAACCCTTTAGCACCAACACAGGTATATGCTGAAGGGAACATGGCTGTGATTTCTCCAACTATCCCAGTGAACATTTCTAGG
The DNA here is from genome assembly GCA_034641835.2 of Pinus albicaulis. Classification (NCBI taxonomy): domain Eukaryota; kingdom Viridiplantae; phylum Streptophyta; class Pinopsida; order Pinales; family Pinaceae; genus Pinus; species Pinus albicaulis. The sequence continues at coordinate 515,768,600 of CM076582.1, read as the reverse complement.
GATCCCAATGTTATTTAGAATGTCTTCATCGGAGTTGAATGTTCCCCTAAAGAGATTCAGATTTACACCGATCTCTTTAAAGAGTATAGGGATGTATTCACTTGGTCTTATGAGGAAATTCCTGGTATAGTTCCATCTATTGTCCAGCATGAGATCAAGACTTACTAAAATGCTAAGCCTGTGAGGCAAAAACTTCGTCCGGTTAATCCTAGGAAGGCAACAGCTATCAAAGCCGAGGTGGAGAAGCTAATCAAGGCGAGATTCATTTTCCCTGTTCCTTTGACTGAATGGGTTTCAAACCCTGTTCCCGTAGATAAAAAACAAGGAACAATTCGAGTTTGCATCGATTTCAGAGACCTTAATAAAGCATGTCCGAAAGATAATTACCCCACACCATTTATAGATCAGATCATCGATGAGTGTGCCAGTAATGAGATTTTCTCCTTCATGGATGATTTCTCCAGATATAATCAGATTACTATCCGTCCTGAAGATCAGCATAAGACTGCCTTTATTTGTCACTGGGGTACTTTTGCTTACTAGAAGATGCCTTTTTGTCTTAAAAATGCTGGGGCTATGTTTCAGCGGGCCATGTCATACGCCTTCCACGACATCAAATAGATTATCGAGGCATATTTGGATGATTTAGCTGCTCATTCTTGAAAGAGAATGGATCATCCTACTCACCTCCGTCAAATATTTGAACGATGTCGTTTCTACAAGATTAGGTTGAATCCGAACAAGTGTGCTTTCGCGGTTACATCTAGTCGGTTATTGGGATTCATTGTGTCTAGGGAAGGGATTAGGGTAGATCCCTTCAAGGTTGAGGCAATACTTTGGTTGCCTCCCCCGTCCTCTACTCGTCAACTTCAAAGTCTACAAGGAAAGGCTAATTTTCTTCGGAGATTTATCGTAAATTATGCTGAAGTTACCAAGGGATTTATGAGATTGTTGAAGAAGGGAGTTCCATTTTTTTGGGATGACTTCGCTCAAAGCTCATTTGATGCTTTGAAAAAAGCATTGACCTCTGCTCCTTTATTGAGTCCACCTGATTATAGCAGGGATTTCCTTTTGTATCTTTCAGCAGGAGAATCTACCATTGGTATGGTTCTGGTTCAGGAGGATGATGCTCTTGCAGAGCATGTTATATACTATCTTAGTCGAGGATTGGTAGGACCTGAACTCTAGTATACTCCGATAGAAAAGTTAGCTTTAGCAGCTGTTCACGTTGTGCAGCGACTCTGGCATTACATTCTTCTACGAAAAACTTATGTTTTGGCAGCAACCAATCCATTTCAGTTTGTTCTCAGTAGGCAAGTGATTGGGGGCAAATACAATAGATGGATTGTGATTTTGCAGGAATTTGATCTTGAGTTTATGCCTGCCAAGTCCAAGAAATCATTGGTTTTCGCGGAATTGATCTCCAAGTTGCCCTATGGGGAAGAGATAGTCTATGATGAATCCTTCCCGGATGAACATTTGTTTCTTATCTCTCCACAGGATCCTTGGTATGGAGATATAATTGTGTATCTCCAGACTATGAAGTTTCCCTCTAATTTTTCGAAAGATGAGCATCGTAAGTTGCGTCACTTGGCTAAGAATTACTTGATCATTGGTGATGCTTTATACCGTCAAGGGGTTGATTCAATCCTGAGACGTTCCTTAACTCTCGAAGAAGCTGAGGCTGTGCTGAATGATTGCCACAATGGAGCTTGTGGTGGTCATTTATCTGGGCTTGCTACAGCCCAAAAGATCTTGCGTGCTAGGTACTTTTGGCCTTCGATTTTCAAAGATTGTATGGAGTCGGTCAAAAAGTGTCATCCATGTCAAGTTTATACTCGAAAAATGCGTGCTCATCCAACTCCACTTTTTTCAGTCATTACTGTCGGTCCCTTTAAAAAGTGGGGTATTGATTATACTACTTGTAACCCGCCTTCGGCTAAAGGTCACAAGTATATTATTGTATCAATAGACTAATTTACGAAGTGGGTCGAGGCTATGCCTACTTTTGGGAATGATGGTGAGACTGCAACTCTTTTTCTTTTTAACCAGGTTATTGCTCGTTTTGGTATTCCTAGAGAGATTGTCACTGATCATGGCAGTCATTTTCAGAATAGCATGATGGTTGAGTTGGCTCTAAAATTAGGTTTCCGGCAGGAGCATTCATCTCCGTATTATCCTCAAGCCAATGGGCAAGTGGAAGCCGTGAATAAATCCTTGAAGACAATTATTCAAAGGAAAATCAATAAAGCTTGATCCAACTGGCATATTATGCTATATCCTGCACTTTGGGCATACAGGACGTCAGTGAAAACTGCAACTGGCTTTACTCCATTTCAGCTAGTCTAGGGGTTGGAATCAGTATTTCCCATTGAATGTGAGATTCCTTCTCTTAAGTTAGCTGTTGAACTTCTTCCTGACACTTCTAGTCTTGAAGAACGTCTCCTTCATCTGGAACATCTCGATGAGTAGCGTCGGGATGCCGCCACGATGAATGAAGCGCATAAAATAGAGTTAAAGTTCAGTAGGATAAAGCGGTCAAGCCTAGGGTTTTTTCGGAAGGTGACCTTGTTTTGGTCTATGCCCAAGAAAAATATGCCCTGGGGGTAGGAAAGTTTAAGTCTATGTGGTATGGCCCCTTCATCGTTAAAAAAGTCCTTAAAAAAAGAGCATATACATTGGTTGATTTTGAAGTAAACGAGTTGCCGGAGCCTAGAAATGGGCTCTATTTGAAAAAGTATTATGCCTAGGCTTTGGCCTGACATTTTGATTTTGTATATAGTAGTTTTACTTTGTACATATCTGGTTGTTTTTCGATCTTTGATGGGATGGTGATGTTTTTTGATCTGCTTTGGCAGGTTGTGTTGAATGTTATGAGTCATTTCGGTTTCGCTGATGGTGCTAGTAGACACACCCGAAACTTGGCTTCCGCGGCTTGGGTGCTTCATTATCCATCCGGTCAGCTGTTAGTATCAAGAGGGGTCTGCATTGGTCTTGCTTCCAATAATATAGCAGAATACACTGCAGTTATTTATCTACTCTCGGACGCAATATCTTTGGGTGTTGATTCGTTGGTAGTTTTCTTGGACTCTCAGCTGGTGGTGTCACAGTTGAACAATACTTATCGGGTTCGAGATCCATTTTTACTCCGGTTGTTCTTGAGGGTACGTTTGTTACAAAGATCATTTCAATTTTTAACTTTCATTCATATTCCTTGAGCTGAAAATTGGATGGCAGACTCATTAGCTAATCAAGCAATTGATTGGCATATTAATCATTCCATACAATAAAATTTAATCGTCAAAAGCATCATACATTTTTTATATACATTTGTCTCATCACATCAAATAATCATTGTATATATATCATCAGAGTGTTAAAAAAACTATACAAAATGTGGATCCATAAGTCATACAAAAATTGGGCTTATGCCCAATCATGTTCAGTCTCAAAAAATATACAGTCATCTGATATATCATATCTATCTACTCCCGTGGTCCCTGCCCAGAAATTGTGTTCCTATAGAACACGATCCCGGTGGAAACTCGGCGGAATAACCGTACCCAGTCACGGGGTACTCCTACCACCCGTCTCTGGATGGCTTCATGCAGATCTTCCACTGCAACCATAGGTACTTGGCGGGTTAACCCATCCAAGTTCCTCTGTACAGCCTGGAGGGTCCTGTTTGGATCTACTGTATCCGCCTCACCTCTACGACGCTTATGTCGTGGCTAACCCTCAGGTCAAACTGGTCCAATATCTGTATCATGATCATTATAAAATTGTAAGTCATTTTGAATCCAATCAAAAACATGTTTGTTTTCCATTTTTTCACATATATTGAAAAAAATCCAAAAAAATTATATAAGTCAAAAAATTGCAAACTTATCGACTATACCCCATGCCGCGCCTGGTGGAAGGAAAAGGTCTGGATCGCCACGAAAATCCATCCCATCATAGGGATAGTCTTCCACAGCGATGATTTGTTCTCCCCACTAGTGGAAGAACTCATCATCCCAAGTGGTTTGGGGAACTTCACTTCCCCCAATCTCTTCATCAAGTCAGCCCATCGGGCAATTCTTGGGTCTCTCGGGCTGCTGATAGAAGAGATTACTTTGGGTCTCAGCCCAAGAATCTTCTCGAAGAAGAATGTCATCAAGATTGTACCATATCCAAAAAATTTTGTCTTTACTTTTCGGATAGAAGTCAATTGTTGCTTCATATTCATCAGTAGAGCTGTGCACCAATCATATAAATGAGTTAAACATTCCACTGCTATGCTCATTTGAGTCTTGGATGCCTGGTGTAGGGAAGCAGATCCTGCCACCCTGCCAATGGTAAAAAGGAGGATTTTCATGTGCAAGTCTGTTAAATCTTTGATAGAAATTTGAGTTCCAACTTTCTTGGAACCCTCTATGCAGTAGACGTGGACGTAATCTTCCACGGTTAGCCCTCCCAAAGGCTTACCATGCAAGTCTACTGGCTCCCCCCTTCGGGAGAGTTCAGTAATAAAATAGATATCTTCCACCTCGATGCGTATGGGCATTTGATATATTATGAAGCAGTCTTCTTCCGGTTCCCAATAGTTCACAAGCATTTCGAGAAACCAGACATTACTCTTCATATTTGGCATTTTGAAAAACTTGAGCAATCCACAATTTCGAAGAATATTGAGTGATACTTGGTCCTGCATGACTTCATTGTCAATGGCACTGTGTTCACGCTCTCTCCAAGATATATTCATCCTGCAAAAATTCAATAATTCGTTCATTAGCTACGCGTTTTTTCATTTTGGGTTGCGCATACGCGACTTTCTTTGTGCACAGTCACATATATACGCGACTTGGTCATTATAAACCCACATATGCACAAACCCGTGATTTTAAACAAATGGTTCTACGGTGAAAATTCCTAATTTTTAACATATGAACGGATAAAATAAATAACAAGGATGAATTAAGAGCTTACCTAACAAATTCAGTGAAGTTTGACGGTCGATTGCTCCTATTTTGACGAAAGAGGCCTTTTCTCCAGAGCACTTTTTTCCAAATCAGCAATGTAACAATGAACCAAATATGAGGTAACTTGTGTATTTATGCCCAAAATTGAAATTTTTTTGCAAAAATTTGTTATGCTTATTTTTTCAATCTATCTTAAGCTGCATAACCCGGATGCTTGGAAGTGCCTAGATTGGTATATTTTCAGGTACATTTTGACGAATCTGAGATTTTTCCGGGTTTTTTGATCCATGACTGCTGACCCGTCATGGCAGGTATATGATTTTCACTGACATATAGGTTAGGGAATCCACTTTTCGTTGCATTTTGCATACTAGCCTCCATTCTGATCACTTGCCATAAGGTCGATCCCATCAGGTCATGAGTATTTCACCCATTTCACTCGCCGATTAGTTAATCATGACTTGGTGGTAGAGCCTTCCTTTACATGGGCTTCCTAGTTAGTTCCTCGCTATCACTTGTTGCCCATGCTGTGTTTTATGTAGGCTCGGGAGTCCTCTTTAGTCCTGCCATGACTTATGTGTTGAAGCTTCATTCTTCTTCTTCCTCACTATCATTTTTCTGGCTATTACCCTAGAGGCTCCCTGGTGTTGTTGAGTTGTATTACTGCATTGCATATTGGCTACTTGTTTATCCCGGCCTTTAGCCGGCTTCATTTGGAATCAATGTTTAAGCCAACTTTTGACCTTGTCTATCTGTACAAGTTAAACCATTGCATGCACTTAGCTATCGCAACTTGACACCCTTTTACCCATGGATGGAACATTCCTCTGAGTATCGCTTACTAGTTTCCGCCACCTTGCATTGAGCATAGGATCGTTCCAATCCCAGGAACTAGTGCATCTGTTTCTTGATACTCGTTCTATCCATTGTACCATAGCATTCTTTTATTCTTTTTCAGGCTTATTATATGAAAAAGACAAAAAATCAAATATAACAAAAAGAGCGGGAACGGGATGTATCTTCGTTATTTTGATGGCAGTACAGAGTCAGTTTGTCGCCCTTGAACAAAGCACATATACTTATATATATTTCCTCCATTTGGGATGGTTCTAGTTTTGACCTAGGTTCAGCCTTTACCATGTTTCACTTGTCAGTTCTCCCCCGGTTGGTTATCTCTTCCAATCATATGGAGAGTTTGTTTTGCCTCCTGCAAGACAGACTTATACAGTGTCACTTTTTACCGCCATGGTCATCACAGAGTCGTGCTTTTGTTCAAGGGAAGTCTAGCCTGAGTCGGCCATTCTGCGGTGTCTCTTGACTCATTATTCAGTCGGCCTTCCCGGTCTTGTCAGTATCATGTTCTATCACATTAGATGTTTTGGTCTTCTGCTCGTGCTGGTTTGAGAAGGTCCCCATTGACTTCTTGCCGGCGGGTTTGTCTCTTATCGACTACGACACATTGCTCTGAGAGCAAACCTAGAGCCGCACCGTGGGCCTATTTCCATCATTGATAGGTGACCTCGTGCTCAGCATTTGATCATCATCATGGGTCTTTGACTGAGTGGTTTCCCCTGTGTTCGACGTCAGCACACATTATCACACTTGGGATTCGGGCAGTACCTTGATTTCCATTTGACCCTATCGGTGGATTTCTCGCCTCTGTGTCAGCTTTCATTATTGGTTGGTTCAGAGGGTTTCTTCCGTGCACTAGCTTCATCTTGTGCATGTCGGAAACGTACTTCGGTTTTGGTTCCGTCACTCTACTTCGTCCGATTCCTTCGAAATCTTGGCCTGCGGGTTACACTCGCACTGGAATGATGTGGGATGCCTTAATGCCTTCCTTCCAGCAGATCTTTTCCCATCGACTCCGACTCATTGCTCTAGAAATAAGGTCTAGAGTCTTTTTGTCAGTACCTTAGGGTTTGCAGTCATCAGTGGCAGACTCTTCGCTATCGACAGTGGGGATTCATCATTGCCTCCTGATTGGTAGATTCTTCCAAGTGTTCGACTTCAACTCATTCATTCACACTTGTTAGATTGTACTGGGGCACCTTGACACTCATTTTCATTATTGGTGGGTTGTCTCGCGTTGGTTAACGGTATACATCATTGACTGGTAATCCAACGATTTCTCACATGGTCGACTTCAGCTCATTTATTCCCATTGTGTAGAATTGTGCCATAGTGATCGGTGAAGACCTTGGGTTGCATCAAAATTTCTCGGTTCACTTTTGACAGTCCATCCAGTTTCTTCCAGTGATGCTGTTCACCCTTATATGTTGCAGTGTCAGTACAGCAACATCTTATATGTTGGCTCCCGAGTTGCGTGATTGTACCATGAGTTCCACCCCTTATGATTTGGTACTTGGAGATTCAGTTACTTATATGATTAGACATCTAGTTTCAGCATCATTGATCAAATTTCTATATGTGATACTTAGACATTGATTCTGACTTGTACTTCCAGGCCATGCTCAGATGATTCATTGTGTACTTTCAGTTCAGCTATACTTGTATAAATTTTGGATCTATTCTGTACTTTCGATATGATGTATTTTTGACTGAGCATGGGTATGCCCACCTCAGCATGAGTTGACTCTCTGTTTTCTTTCATTGGTTTTTGGCAGGCTGAAATCTGGTGAAGTCCTCCCTTGTCCTTGCGAAGTTCTTTCTATGTGCATAATACATTTCGGCCATCATGTACCCCTTCTGACCTCATATATTAGGGGGCATCTGTTATAGCATCATTTTTCACCCTCATGTGATTCATGATTGTCTCTATGGCCTTGGGCACCCATTCCCACAGAATTGAATAAAATTCATAAAAAACAGTGTTAAAAATCCCATACGCGGGTATGCCCAGACTTTTCCGCGTGTATACGTGAGTCCACATGTACTTTTCCGCGTATGCCATTAAAATAATTAAAAAATATATAAAAATTCCCTATTTTCGGGCTGGGTTGATGGTTACTCCAGTAGTTCAACCACCCCAGCACGTGGCCAACTGTTTCCAACTGATTGAAACTACTTTGAGGGAGTATAAAAGCCCCTCATGTGCATGGCCTAAGGGAGAGAGAAATTTTATAGACATTATACTCTGTTGGAATCCCAATTCAAGTTTGAATTCCCGTGCCTCCTGCACTTTCCCATATTTATACAGGAAACCCTTGTTTCCTGGAGATGTTCATCCATTTATATGCCATCTCGAGTGCACAAGTCTTGAAAGTATCTTAGTGAGGCAAGGGCGGGACGGATCTGGACGACGGTCTGTTCGAAGATCGTGGAAGGATTCAGGTGATCTCTCCACATTTTATTACTGTACATGCTGTTCATAATGAAGAAGAACCATCTTGTTCCTGAAGTCACGTGTTAACATCTACTTGTATATGTGAAAAGATTATTATTTAAGCATTTATTATTGTTTACATGATGTTTCACATGGTTTTCACTGACATTTAGGGTAATTATATGCTGTACAACTAGATTTCTGTGCACGTTTCTTCTTGGTTTTCAGGTTAAGGAGGAAGAAGGGTTGCTGGGGGTTTGGACCCTGCGGGATCTACATCAAACGTAGGATTACGGGTGAGTTCTACTATCGATGTTATCTAGTTTTTAGCATACAAGTGTGGTTGTGTGAGTCCTTCTTGAATGGCATGCCCTGATCTGTGGAGGTTTTGACCCAACAGACCTCTAGGGTGTTTTTCCCCGAAACAGAACTTGGAACTCATACTAAAGAGTACGAGGACGTAGAAAATGAAGACATTGAGGTACTGTCGTCAAAGGACAAGAACACACCTAGGGGGATAGCACCTTTAGAAGACCTGTTTGATTTTAACGACGTAGCAAAGAAACCCACTATAGAATACACAGAGTTTGATTTCGAGGAATGCAACATAGGCACCGAGGATAAGCCTAAAATGATCAAATTAGCTAGGTTCTTTCCAGCAGACATGAAAAATAAATACATTGACTTATTTAAAGAGTTTGTTGATGTTTTTGCCTGCAAATATGAATACTTAAAAGCCTATGATATAGAAATCATCTAGCACAAGATCCCATTGAAAGAAAACTAAAAAACCTTTAGGAAAAAACTGCGTCAAATTAATCCAATACAACTACCTCTAGTGGAAAAGGAAATCAAGAAAATGTATTAGGCAAGAATCATAGTGCCTGTGAGGTTCTCAGATTGGGTTTCTAACCTTGTAGCCGTGAGGAAAAATATAGGAGAAATTAGACTGTGCATTGATTTTAGAAACCTTAACAGAGCCTCTCTAAAAGACAATTACCCTCTACCCAAAATGGAACACATCCTACAAAGGGTAGTTGGTTCAAAGAGGATTTCTCTGTTAGATGGTTTTTTAGGGTATAACCAAGTTTTCGTACTCCCAGAAGACCAAATCAAGACAACTTTCACCACTCCTTGGGGCACTTTCATGTATGTGAAAATGCCTTTCTTGGGGCACTTTCATGTATGTGAAAATGCCTTTTGGATTAATGAATGCTGGGCCACTTTTCAAAGGGCCATGGACATTTCATTTTCAGAAGAGATAGGGCACTTCATTGTAATTCACCTTGATGACATAACACTTTATTCCAAATCTGATGAAGAGCACCTTAAACATCTAAGAAAGGTCCTTGAAAAGTGCAGAAGGTTTGGACTATCTTTAAACCCCAAAAAGACAGTGTTTGGCCTACAAGAGGGTAAACTCCTTGGCCATATTATATCAGAAAAGGGGATTAAAATAGATCCAAAAAGAGTTGAGGGAATACTACAGATTAGCCAACCAAGGAAAATAAAAGAATTACAGTAATTTATTGGAAAGATTAACTTCTTAAGGAGGCTCATTCCCAAATTAGCATAGCTCCTTAGAAACATGACTAATAAGCTCAAAAAAGAAATGAGAGTGAAGTGGACTGTAGAAGACAAAAGATCCTTTGAATTGGTAAAAAATGCACTCACCCGGGCACCAGTTCTAATCAACCCCGACTTTTCGAAAGATTTCCTTATTCTTTCCTTTGCCTCAGAACATACTGTGGTTGCAGTCCTGTTGCAGAAAAACCTATTTCTTTTTTCAGAAAGGATTTAAGGGATGCACCCTTGAAATACAACATAATGGAAAAATAGGCCTATGCTTTGGTAAAGGCCTTAAAAGACTTCAAGGTGTATATTCTGCATTCTCACATCGTTGCTTATGTGCCTAACATAGTGGTAAAATAAATCTTGTCACAAGACCCAGATGGAAAGAGGGGCAAATGGATTGATGTAATATTAGAGTATGATTTGGAAATCAAACCCACAAAGCTCATTAAAGGTCAAGGCTTAGCTAAATTAATGGATGAATCTAATCTACAATCCCTTGACATTAACATGGTAGATGCCTTGGATGAACAGGAAGAATTACCTGCTCCTGTTGTGGAAGAGTAGTTCCAAAACTCACCTTGGTATGCTAACGTCTTGTATGTGCTTAAAAATCTTAATGCTCCTCCCGATTTATCAAAAAGAAAGGCAAGGTTTTTAAAGTTGAAAGCTAGGAACTATTGCATTTTAAATGAATGTTTATATTGGAAAAATGATAATAGTTTATTGCTTAAATGTTTGCCTGAAGTTGATGCAAAGAGGATCAAGCATGAATTCCATGAAGGAGAGTGTGGAGGTCATCTCTATTGGAAAACCACAGCCAATAAAATCCTTAGAGCTGGCTATTACTAGCCCACCCTCTTCCAAGATGTCCATAAAATGATAGTTTCCTGTCACAAATGCAAAATTTTTGAGGGCAAAAGAAAACCCCTTCCTTTACCATTACAACCTATCACTGTTGAAGCTCCTTTTCAATAGTGGGGCCTAGATTTCATAGGAGAAATCCATCTTGCTTCATCTTCCCAACACAAATGGATTCTCACAGCCATTGACTACTTTAAAAAGTGGGTAGAGGCCATCCCTTCTAGGAATGCCACATATTCTGCCATTATAAAATTTCTTGAAGACCATATCCTGTCTACGTTCGGTTGCCCTAGGAAGATTATTACTGATAGTGCTGCTGCTTTTGGTTACAAAAATATGATTGATTTTTGTCATAGGTATGAGATTACACTTGGTCATTCTACTGCTTATTACCCTCAAGGAAATGGGCTAGCAGAATAATCGAATAAAATTTTGGTGACCATCATTAAGAAACTGCTTGAAGAGAATAAAAAATCATGGCATAGCAAGTTGGTGCATGCTTTGTTGGTAGACAGATTGACCACAAATAAGTCCATTGGAATGTCCCCTTACCAGCTTATTTATGGAGAAAATGCAGTGTTTCCTAATAGCCTAGGTGTACCAGTGATAAAATTAGTCCAAGAAATAAAGTTAGAAGAGGAAAACCTGGTAAGGAGGATCAATTAGACAATACATCTCCAGCAGACAAGGGAAGAGGTCTACAACTGTTGTGGAGGTAAATCCCCTCTGTGGACAGAGGCGATCCCTACTAGCCCAGACCGGGTCTAGCAACAATCGTCCACACTATAATGCAGGTTACTAATTGCAAATAAACCAACTAGCGATGAAGGCTTACCTGGAATCCAACATTGTTGCTTGTAGAAGAGGTAGCGCTCCTGTTCCTTAGCCCTGGTAGATCACAATCCCCACAATCTCCGCGATGGACACCTGCACATGCAAGAAACAAAACAAACACAAGCGTAAAATCCAGTAGATGCAACTATATGTCAGTCAGAAAGGACATAACTCATCATTATAAACAACAACAAGAGTGGAACCATAACCAATAGTCGTTTATTATTAATCAATCAAAAGAAGAATACAACCATAGTTCTGACGCTGAATTCTCCTTTGGAGGGTCGCCAGCAGAACACATCTCGAAAAGCCTGTCAAGGATGGGACAAACCTCTCTCTTCAAATATTGACAATAGTCTCCTTGCTTGAGTTTTGCCTTAGGGAAATAATCAAGGCTCTTGCAGCATAAGGCTCTTGGGAATTTAGGGAACTTGAAGACTAGCTTGCAAAGGAGATGAGCAAGCTTTTATAGATGGAGGAAGGGGAGTTGGGATCCATATAATCATGGGATTGGCCCTATCATCAAGGAAGCTTCCATGAGAGGTGGCAAACCACTTCCTCTCTATGGAGATCCGTAGCCAAACCTCCCAACTCAAGATAGATAGTAGTCCAGGAATTTGTTAGGACGAAACTTCCGCCATTTATTTAAAAAAAAAACTGCTTAAATTGGCTGGCGCAAGTGCGAATATGGGACAGAGTGCCAATTAGCGCGCCCTCTTTGAAGGATTTCCCCCATTGGCGCGGGTACTGAACTGTCTGCCCGCACCAATGCAAAAAGAGGTGTTTTTAGGGTTTTTTGCAAAGAGATGTCTTTAGGGCAATGAAAGCTCATGTTCAGAGGGATGTGATGAAAGTATTTTCAAGTCTTGTTTCTGCTCACAGGTCATGGAATGAGCCCTCCAATGTGTGGGATGGGGAATGGCAGGGATGGTGACAAATTACTATGTAACAGATGCCCCCTAAAGTATGAGGCCCAAACGAGAGAGAGGGGTGAAATGCTTTACGAGAACGTGTCCAACTGAAAACTCCGCCGTTGGAAAACTTGCGTGAAGAAGTACAACTAATGTCTCAAACACATGATATATATGTGGTATGGGCACAACCATCCATAACAGAGTATACAATAATCCAGATCCAAGGCATGGACGCAGCCATCCAGTGAGGATCGATAAATAGACTCAGGTATGGTCACAGCCATCCAATCAGTGAGTCATGTAAATAATCATGATAATCGAAAAAATCACAGCCTGGATCGTAAAAAACAGGAATCTAGGGTCTTGCGCTCCATCTCGACCCGAACATAGTACAAGTTCAAGCATGCGAATATGTGAGCTGAAGTCGAACATGCAAGAACATCGTCTGATTACCAGCCAATGATGAAAGTTGTTAACAGACGGGAGAGGTACCACCAATAATGACAATGGCCCTCAAGGTACTATAGGTAAAATATATGGCATGTGAATCAATGAGATGGTGTCGAACTCCCGTAGAATCACTCGATCGGAGGCTAATGATGAAAACCTCGCGTCGAATGCGAAGAACCTGCCATTGAGGCATGCAGGCTCCAAGGTACCAGAAGGGAGTCTCTAGATCAGCTTCCTGGATAATGAGCTAAAGTCGATAGGAAGTGACCTTGATCAAAGGTGGGCCATATCATTTCCCACATCATCAACGCGAGACAGAGGAACATAATGTCTTTGTGAATCACGATCAGATGAGAATCAGAGGAAGGTTGATACTTGCAGAGGTCAACTTCTCTTGAACATATTGGCGTCATGACAGTGGATTTGGCAGTATTTGACATCAAAGATCAAAGGTCATGATGACGAGGCAAAGAGCACATGAGAGGTCAAAAGGGATCACCCAAACCCACGGAGGCAAGTGGAAAAAAAGATGAGATGTCCCTAACCCAACACGAATGCAGACAAGTGCCATGTTCAAGAGCGACATACTACCGACACGACAATGATGTTAGTTCCATTTTTTCCTCGCCATTTCTGGCGAGTACCTCTTTATTTTTACATAAGCTTGAAGAGGATACCATGTGCTTGTCATATAAATCCATCCTTCGGACGAATCCATCCTAGTACATTTAACGAGCCCTAGGAAGGAGAAACTCGAATACCATCATTACGACTGAATCCAATGTCATCAGGGTTTAACGAGTATGACAAAGGAAGAACTAGGCGTATTTTCATATTTAGAGAGTTTGAAAAGACAGCAGAAAAGTAAACTCCAGCGGTCCCTTTTCGTAAATAGTTCCTCAGATCCAAAAAGGTAGAAAACTATGTCTGAGAAAGCCTCCTAGTCACAATAGGCTAGGGTATTCCTTTTTCGTAAATAATCTATCCCAGCTCGAAAAAGGGGTAAACGTATACTGGGTAGATGTTGTTTCGTGACCACTTTAATGAGATCAAAATGACAAGCAACTCGGAAATATTTTCATGTTTAGAGAGTCAGAAAAGAGCTGAAAGTTGACTCCTCCTGGAGGAACGAGTGGTATAAAGGGTAGCAACTGGTTCCGGTAATGGTGGAACTGCTCAGAACAAGTAAAGGTTAAGAGGCTGGCTAACAAAACCACTCATCGTAGCGATTCCTCAGTAATGGTTAAAACAACCAATTGAAGGCATATGATCAGCCAAGCAGATAGTGACGATGGAGTGAGAAAACCAAGGCTCATCTGGCAAAGACAGGCTGATAAAATGATAATCACAAGAGGTAAAATGGGGATGATTTCATTTTTACACAAGCTTGGAATCAAAAAACTCTGCTTGAAGTTGGTTTCATTTTTACACAAGCTTGAAACAAAGATAAACTATGCTTGAAACCGGTTTCATTTTTACACAAGCTTGAAATGAAAACAAACTATGCTTGAAAAAGTAAGCATGCCCCCAGCATGGTGACTCAATTCGAGGTACATGCCCCCCAAGCTTCAGTCCATATGGAAGGCAGATGGAGTGAAGGTTCAATTTACGAGATCTAGAGAAAGACTCGACTGGGATTTTACGAGATCTTACCAAAGACTCGAATTGAATAGGAAAGTGTTTCATTGTTTCAACGAGGTTGACACATTAAAAGAACTATCCTCAGGACACCTTGTTTCATGGTTTAAGGAGCTTGGAACAAGACAAGGAACTCTACTCCGACAACCTTGTTTCATTTTCTAAGGAGCTTGACACAAGACAAGGAACTGTGCTCCAACTAGACCCGGTTTCATTTTTTAAGGAGCTTGGCACAGGAAAAGAACCATGCTCCGATCGAATTCATCATAATGAACAAGAAGTCATCGCTTCCAAGAGTTTTACTCCTGATGGAAGGGAAACATCCTGGAAGTCAGGACCCAATGCCCCCAGCACTTGATGCACAACGACACTATCGCTGAGTACAGGCACAGGGTAGGTAGCCACATAGTTGACCTGCGATGGGGCAGATACAACGGGTGGGTAAAAACCAGGAAGGGATGATGGCGGGCCAACTGCCACATTAGGACCAAAGAATGAAAGCTGATCAATGGTCACAATCCGTCCTTCATGTGGAAAACAGACCACACGAAAAACAGAGGAGACAAGCACTCCCATGGCATAGGTGTAATCGTGCCCCAAGAGCAGATTGAAATCCAAGGGGCCTGGAACAACCATCACATCCATATGGACGGTTTTACCTCCCAAAGTAACAGGTAACCTTGGAAGGATCCCTAACGGTTGACTCGTTCTTCTGTTAAATGCCAACAGATTCTATGTAATAGGCGCAAGCGGCGGTGAAGTGAAATCTTGCCAAGTAGTTGAGGATAAAACACTAACAGACACGCCTTCGTCTATAATGGTTCTAGGTACGACCAGACCAAAATCTTGTACTGTGATATCGAAAGGCACATAAGACGGAAGGCAGTATCCTGAAAATCGATTCCAGTCAAAGGAAGCGACCAAACTACTCGGAGGGGCTACCATCGAACCAATATGGTCTTCCCCTGGTGCTACGGAAGAAGGAGCATCCTCCACAACCTCCATCTTGAATGTGGGAGGAGTATCCTTCGGGACCTCCATCACGGGAGGTGGAGGAGCAGCTTCTTGAGATGCGGGGACAGGAGAATCTTTCTCCAAATCCGAGGAATCTGAAGAAACAAGAAGAACCTGAGGGGTGTGAGGTCCACTCTCAATGCAAAAGACCTGGTGTACCGTAGACGGGGCCAGCTCAACCGATCCCACGACCAATGGTTGGTCGGGAATGGATTCCTGAATTTGAATTTCCGAGGGAGCGGGGTTAATCAAGGATGACTCTTGACCAAACGTAGGATCAGCTGGTGGAGGACTCAAAGAAAGCCAATTATAACCAGCTGGAAGGCATGGTGTAGAATCGGTTAAGTTTCCCAAAACTCGTTTAGCTTCATCCATATACGGACAAAGGTGAAGGGCATGGTGCCCTTCACATAACTTACAGGGATTGGTGAGCTTACCCTGCTTCTTAAGAGTCTTACTAGCACTAGCTGAATATGTGCCCCCAACCTGACTCCCGGAAGCTAAAGGCAACGACAGACGACCATTGGACCATACTTCGAGCACCTTGGGAATGCCAAGGCAATCTCGAAGAAGATGGTTTCCCTGGCACAACATGCAAGGGAACTTGACTTTCTGCGGAGGGTTGGGAGGTTTATCAATGGAAGGCTTCTTAGGCGCAATAGCCGCAAAGCTAGCCTCTCCTTTATCAGACTTCTTCTTCTTTGTCTTCTTCTTCTTCTTAGCCACCTGGTTACTCGAATCTAGACTTTCACTAGGTGAAGTAGAAGAGGAGGACGTAGAAACAGGCGAAGAAGGGGAGAGGTCCACCTTGGAATCAACATGATGTTGTTCAGGTGGAGGAATTGATTGAACAGTAGCTGAGACATTCGGGACCACAGAGGTTGAAAACAACCAAACAGGCAACCCAACAGTTAACCCAGGAAGGGACAACGTTGCCATATAAGGAGCGCCAACATTCCCAAAAGGAGGAAAAGGACCAGGATTCCCATTGGAGGGGATTCCTTGGTTGGTGAACTCTGGAAAATTTTCCATCACCAACTCAAAAACGCACACGGGCTAAAAACCAAGGCACACAATCAAACGGCCAACAAGAAAAATCTAACAGGGTGTGTGATCGCGAGTGATTTATTTTACCACATTGAAACTTAGAAACTTCATCGTTTCATGTTTTAAGAGTCGAGAAACGGATGAAAGGTGACTCTATCTCTTTTAGTTTTGAAGAAAGCGTGAAAGGACAAGCGCTTGGTGATCCTTTCAAATTTAAAGAGTCAGAAAAGATCAAATGACTACTCAGGAATACTAGGCAAAGGGTGTACCAAATAACCGCGAACTGCAATATACACCTTGGTTTCAAAAATGAAATAGAAATCAACCAAGGGGCTTTCCGTACATGCAGGAAATCTCCTCGAATGCTGTGTCCGGTGTATCACGAGTATAGGGCGGTAGACTCGGCTTCCTATGGATAAAGGATTGAAACCTAGTGGGGTCTCCCTTTATATACGCGACGATATGGGAAACACAAGTCCGTACTAGCGCTGTCTAAAGCCAAGAGGTAAATGAAAGCTACTAGGTTTTAAGACGCTGGAACACGTCTCTAGCCTAGACCACTAAATGTGTTTCGTTAGATTTCAATGCTGCCTTAGTGTAAATTGAGTAAATTTTAAAGTTTATCTTCAATTACGTTTCAATTTTCAGGCCCTAGCGAATGTAATGTCTCAAAATCTCCTAAATGCACTCTATATGCCATAGTATATCATTTCATTCGATGAAAGCTATTTATGAGAGAGTTGAAAGCTTTTCACACAATAACGAAATGAACAGAAAACAACCAATGATGTCTCTAATGCAGCTAATGAAAACCAAAAAGCTTTTCGTTCAAGGTTACCAATCACTAATAACACCAAAAAGATCTAATTCACATTAACTAATGAAAGGCAAAAGATATTTTTTTTATATTTTCAATATTTTAGAGCAATGTGCGCTAAAAAATGAAAACTAATGCAAAAGCGATTCGAGAAATGATGATAAGAGAGCAAAAACAAACAAATTTCACTCAATAGCATCCACAATCAGACCTCAAATCGACCAAAAGTCCCTCAAAATGAACAGAATCCCAAAGACTCCAAATGAGCCATGTAATCTAGGCCCAAACGAGACAAGGTGGAATTCGAATGAAGAAGGAAATAATCACTCAAAAAACGCAATGAGACGATAGACAATTATCAAACGAATGCAGGGAAGAAATCACAAGGTTGACTGAACCGATAGAAACCAAAAACTCCCAAGGAAGGCTCGACACACCATAGTACCTAGATGACCTAGGGCTAGAATGCAAAATCGATGGAAAAGGGAAAACAACCAAAGGACGAAGGTAACAGTCAGTCAATCAAGGCTCCCAAACACTCAAGCAGTTGAAAAAATGAAACCAAAATCAGAGATCAGGCTTAGAAAGCTCAAAATCAAGCAAACCCTAGCAGTTCCCAGCACTGGCGCGACTGTCAGGCTGAAACTAGCACCATATTAGAATTGGCGCGGGTAATACATTGACAACTAGCGCCAATTGGCGCGACTGTCATGCTAAAAAATGCGCCAGTCAAGTTTGCTATGCCAAAATAAAAAATAAGAAATCCAAGATCAGACCAGTGATGTTTGGAGTTTTCAAAAACCCAAATTCACAAAAAGAACCAGCTCAAAAGAGCCGATCAAGCAAGAAGAATCAAGAATCAACTGAAAATACAAGACAATGCTCCAAGTGTTCAGCTTACAAACTAAACCAGAGATTGACTGAAGCAGCTTTGATCTACTTCGCAATTGCAGAGAAAAAGTGTTTCGAAGGCTATTTGGCCAACTTCAGGCTCCATCTATAGTTTACAATGCAGAACAACAACAAGCTCATGATTCCCCAGTGGAGTCGCCAATTTGTTGTGGAGGTAAATCCCCTCTGTGGACAGAGGCAATCCCTACTAGCCCAGACCGGGTCTAGCAACAATCGTTCATGCTATAGTGCAGGTTCCTAATTGAAAATAAACCAACTAGTGATGAAGGCTTACCTGGAATCCAACGTTGTTGCTTGTAGAAGAGGTAGCGCTCCCGTTCCTTAGCCCTGGCAGATCACAATCCCCACGATCTCCGCAATGGATAGCTGCACATGCAAGAAACAAAACAAACGCATGAGTAAAATCTAGTAGATGCAACCACATGTCAGTTAGAAAGGACATAACTCATCATTATAAACAACAACAAGAGTGGAACCATAACCAATAGTCATTTATTATTAATCAATCAAAGGAATAATACAACCATAGTTCTGACGCTGAATTATCCTTTGGAGGGTCGCCAGCAGAACATGTCTCGAAAAGCCTGTCAAGGATGGGACAAAACTCTCTCTTCGGATCTTGACAATAGTCTCCTTGCTTGAGTTTGGCCTTAGGGGAATAATCAAGGCTCTTGCAGCATAAGGCTCTTGGGAATTTAGGGAACTTGAAGACTAGCTTGCAATGGAGATGAGTAAGCTTTTATAGATGGAGGAAGGGGAGTTGGGATCCCTATAATCATGGGATTGGGCCTATCATCAAGGAAGCTTCCATGAGAGGTGGAAAACCACTTCCTCTCTATGGAGATCCGTAGCCAAACCTCCCAACTCAATATAGATAGCAGTCCAGGAATTTGTTAGGACGAAAGTTCCGCCATTTATTTTTAAAAAGCACTTCTTAAATTGGCTAGCGCGAGTGCGACTCTGGGATAGAGCGCCAATTGGCGTGCCCTCTTTGAAGGATTTCCCCCATTGGCACGGGTACTGAACTGGCTGCCCATGCCAATGCAAAAAGAGGTGTTTTTAGGGTTTTTTGCTAAGAGATGTCTTCAGGGCAATGAAATCTCATGTTCAGAGGGATGTCATGAAAGTATTTTCAAGTCTTGTTTCTACTCATAGGTCACGGAATGAGCCCTCCAATGTGCGGGATGGGGAATGGCAGGGACGGTGACAAATTACTGTGTAACAACAATAGAGCTCAAAAGGTGCAAAAGAACATAAAGAAGTTGTTTGACAAGAGAAAAAAGGCTTGTGATTACAACATTGGAGACAAGGTACTCAAGTGGGACTCCAGAAGAGAAGATAAGGGTAAACATGGAAAATTTGACAGTTTGTGGCAAGGTCCTTACATTATTCAGTCCACCATTGGTCCAAATGCCTTTTTTCTACAAGAGTTAGATGGCATAGATCTGTTTGGGGGTCTTGTCAATGGTAGGGTGCTCAAGCATTACTATTGTTGAGTTCAATTTAAAAGCTTTCATTTCCATTGTAAATACCATTGCTTTGTTCAATTTCACAAAAGAAAAAATACAAAAACAATGAAAAAAAGAAAAGAGGGCAGATTGTAAAAAAAAAAACAATAAAGGTACAACCCCATACCAAAAAAGAGAAATAAATTCTGAAAGTGTGCAAGCCTAAATGTCACTCCTGAAAAACACATTTCTAGTTAGTCAAACAACCTAATCTTGACTAATTAGTTTTAAGTTTACTGCTGATAAGATAGTGAATTTGATTTTCCAAACTATTTAATCTTGGCTTATCAGTAGATAGATTATGATAGAAATTAAAGGTTCAAACATGCTCAAAATCTGAACCTAAGTGTCCAAAGAAAATGACTCAAATATGTTTCAAATTATGAGTCAAAAAAGATGTAAATCTGGTTCTAATTAGCTCAAAATCTGAACCAGAGAACCAGAAAGAAATAACTCTAACCAGAGTCAAACGAAGCTGTAGAAAGGTGAAGGAAGTGCTTTGAAATTTCAGATCTTAAGCCTTCTATTTTTCATTTAATTTTTTGCAAGATAAATATCTATGTGTAGCTTGTTTTTTATGCCATATATCACAGCAAGTCAAACAACTTAATCTTGACTTGAATGTTTTTAAATTTTTGTTGTATAATTTAGAGAATAAAATCTGTTGGAAAGTTTAATCCCAACAGATGGTAGATTAGGTAGAGAATTATATGGACTCAACTATTTAATCTGAGTCCATGGGGAGATACGGAGTAGAAATAGATTAGATTTTGTGTTTTCAAAACAATAAAATGTTGTAAAATAGTTTGCCAATCCAAGTGTACTCTAATGAAGAAAAAATGTTAGATCAGTAGGATTGGATAGGTAGAAAGTTGTGTTGATGAAAGATCCATTGTTTTTCATCGGTGCTAATATGTTTTCAGAAAAAAGAAGAGCATCAAAGCAAAGAAGGCAGCCCAATGGATGAGGCACTGATCAACCTCCCAGAGAATGCAAGTTTGAAGTTCTTGATGCCTTCAAAAAGGCACCATCCCCAAGTGGAGCCACTGTTGGCCACCTATAAAATTTTTTCTATCAAAATGTGGCCAAAACATTTGTTGGAGCCTTCAAGAAACAATTTTATTGCAGAAATGTTATCTCTTGAAGCCTCTTGAAGACGTCATCTCCTCTGTCCAAAATATGCATTGTTGTTCCCATTTCAAAGCTCATAAAATTCTGTTGATTTTCTGAGAAAGAACTGCTGCAAAATCCCCTTGTCTCACCTTCCCCCACTCAAAAACTAACCTGCATTTTTACTCTCTTTTTCCCCATAATTTTCCTATGATTTCCATTTTTCCTCATTTCCCCTTCATAAAATCCACCTTGCATAGTTTAAACTCCTTTTTTAACTATGTCGAAACCCTCAAAACCTTTTGAAAACCATCGAAAATCCATAAAAATGCCTTTTTTTATTACAGACTTAAGCCCCATTGGGCTAAGTCCTAAACCACTTCCCCATAATATGCTATGGTGCTAGAACCAGGCGCTAAGCCTTTAAAAGTGCTTATCGCATCGCAAAAATCCAAGTGCGCAAGTCTTTAAACCATTACAAAAACTCCAATGTGATTAAGCCCTGCACATTATAATCCTCGATCATATTGTTATCTCATATAACCCTTTGGGCCAGCAATCAGGTGCTAAAACATTGAAATAAACCCATCATGATCAGTTTGTTCCTTTGTAAATCTGAGAACCCACTTACCCAAAGTTTTGGTCTAAATTCACCGAGTTATGATTTTTAAATGAAAAATGGGTAGATTTAAAGACCGCATCAAAGTTCAGATGCGATTGAGTCCCTTTATTAAAACTCCGCCCCCTCCACTTTTCATTCCATATAACTTTCACTTGGGACCAAGTGTTAAGAGTATGGAGGCACTAATCGCATCGC
This sequence comes from Pinus albicaulis, assembly GCA_034641835.2. Taxonomy (NCBI): domain Eukaryota; kingdom Viridiplantae; phylum Streptophyta; class Pinopsida; order Pinales; family Pinaceae; genus Pinus; species Pinus albicaulis. Next base: position 515,746,856 of record CM076582.1, on the reverse strand, counting down.
AATTTTTAAATGGTTAGATTGAAAAGCCCAAGCCCGAAGCTTCGATTGCGATTGGCCCTTTATTGTATATGCCCCGGGCCTATTATCATTCCATATAGACCAAGGCCCCGCAATCGGGCGCCAAGCATTTCATAAATATATATTCTGCCCCTAATGCATTAAAAATTTGTATTATATTGAAATTTTGGGTTTTCATATAGTATAAAGGGTTTTCGCCGGTGCATAAGATGAAACAATATTGACCGTTGATCTAATCCTCAGATCAACGGCCCGCGCTACATCGCATCGCAAGACTTTCATCGAGCACATTAACATTATTCCTGCACTGATTGTGATCCTCCGATTGGATGTGGGCCGTCCACGTGTCTAGATCGGATGGCCCAGAGTTTTCCCGCATGGTTTCATCACCCTCCGCCTTCCACCAAGAGGATTTTAATGCATAATCCCAACCGTCGATCTCTGCGCGATCGACAGATCTGACATGTTGTATCCCTTTTTTCTCCTTTGACCTCCTCAAACGAATCCCCACCATTGGATGATGCCATCCAATGGCCATGCTCTCTCCCCACACCCTCTGAAGCAGTTTACCCAAAAATGCAGGATTTTATAATATAGTTTTGTATTTTGCAGGTTTGACTGGTTTTTTCATTATAATGAAGAAAGGCTGAAGGCCAGGAATGACGATTCCCATGCCTTTGATTCATCAAAGGGAACCATTCACTGGGCTCAAACTCCACATCTCGTTAATTTTTCATGAGGCATTGATGCCATATGAGCCCTGTGTGGCCTACACATCAACAAGACACAACAATGCATAAAAGAAACAAAGAGTAAGAATGTTTGAAGATTTCGTAGCACAGTTTGAAGGATTAAGGTACACATTCAGCAAATCAAAGCCTAAATCCATGGATAAAGACGGCATGAAGACCGGAAGACACAGGATAAGCCTGATCAGACCTAAAACACAGATCTCAAGTAAATTATATGTGTTTTAGGAAGAGACGAAGACATCTGTCGATCCGAGAAAGCCTCCACCGCCTGAAGCAGAGGCCAATCGAACCCTCTCCAGCTCCTAAAGGAACCTGCACCCTCAGAGAAATCAAAGAAGGCTTAGTCATTACCTGAACAAGAGGTGTTTGCCTAAAGACAACCGAACAATTAATACAAATCGAAGATCTTATCTCTAATTGTCGGCAAAAATATTTTAAAGATTAAGAACAACCCAGAAGCAAATATTTTCAATCATTAGGCCTTGGGAGAGCAAAAACAGAGTTACTTCAACATGAAACAGAGCCTCAAAAGTCAACAAAGGCTCCCACCGAGCTTAATCGTAAATGTAAATCAATTAATGCAGATAAACATCTGTAAATTTCTTCATCAAGCCCCTCAAAGGCCGAGGAGTCATTAGTCTGTATTAATTGACCCAAGAGATCTTTTATCAGATCCCACCTCCTCTTTCCTCTATAAATACTTTTGTAGAAGATGAGAAAATGTTGGTCTCTGGACATTTGATTGCATGTAATATTTTTCTGAAGCTACTGATGCCCTGTTTGCAACTTGAAGATACATTAGTTGATATGAGAAGTTTGAAGTTGTAGAGACCCACCGGGCTTGCTGATTGTAACTGGTTTGAAAATCAAATACAAGCTGTTGATTTATGAGATCCTGATTTTTGTCATTGGTGATGTGTTCCTCATTGTCAATTGTTATTTTCTTTAATGCTTTCACTTTGTCCACTTTCTCTGATAAAGAACAACAAACATAGATCTAGGATTTACTCTCAACAGTACCCTACTCTTACTGAAAGCTTTATTTCTATGTTTTCTTCATTCGAACGTTCTCTTTGAAGAGTATATTAAAGCAGGTTGGTTTAAAAGCACTTTCCTGATCTAGATTGCTCTTTATGATGAGTATTTTCTGTGTTTTCCTTTAGAGTATATTAAATCAGGTTGGTTTAAAAGCACTTGCTTGATCTATATCGATCTTTTTGATTATCATATGTGTTTTCCTTTAGAATATGCTAAAAGAAGGGTAGTTTAGAAGCACTCACCTGATCTTAAGCTATTCCAACTTTTTTTAAAAAAAAATTCTAACTGAAAGTACTTCAATGTAGGCTAAATTAAAAGCACTTACCTGATCTCAGAATACTTTTATGTTTTTCTCTAAGTACATGCCGAATCAAGATAGCTTGAAAGCACTTACTTGATCTTAGGTTGTTCACTGTTCTACATTTGTTTTGTTCTCCATTTCCTCTCCGTTTCACTCCATAAAATCAACTTAAGAGATTCTTTGACATAAGTGACTTGCCCCATGGATCCTTCTTGAACCTTGTTGTCCAATTAAAATCCTCCTATGACTCCATAGCCCAATGGGTTAAACTGTTTTTGTCTTTCCTGTTAGCAGAATCATTCCTTTACTTGCATACATATTCACTCTTTATTTTGAACTGCCTTCACCTTCAGCATGTCTTTTCCCAACCAAAAACAAACCAAAAAAAACCATGCTCTTCATAACTAGCCTAATATCACATTTCAGGCTTTAAAGATCACATCTTTAAACTTGTTCATAGAGAGATCCTTCTCTGGATTCAGGAGGGCTAGATCCTTGAATCCCAGAGCGATTTGATGTTGTCTTATCTTTTGGTTTTGCAAATCTGGCCAAAACATAGGAACCCCAACATAATATTGGTGACTCCACTAGGGAAAATCTGAGAGTCCATAACTGCTAACATTGGTCTTGTGTCCCATTTTCATCGCCAACATAATGGCAACTCCACCTGGGAAAATCTGAGAGTCTATAAATGCTAACATTGGTCATGTGTCCCATTTTCATCGCCAACATGATGGCAACTCCACCCAGGAATTTTTGAGTTCATAGTTTCTAGGCCAGCTTTTATAGACTCTTTAGTTTTCCACACAACCACTGAAAATAAAATAAAAAAACCTAAAAATATTTCAGATTGATATACAATAAATATGGTAGTGGACCATAAAACCCTTTTACCTCTAAAAGAGCTGAAAAATTCCTCTTGGTGACTCCACAATCCTACAGACCTTAAGACTCCACTAGGAGGACCCGTAATCATTATAAAATCATTCAAAATCAGTAAGAGGGCTTTGGATTAAAGTTTTCTTAGCAAAAGATTGGTTAAACCTCTCAAAGATTGTCATATATGGTTAACATCTTTCTTGTTTAGTTGGGTTTGAAAAACACAACATAGTGGCTCCTAGAAAGATTCATACTAGAGCTTACCCTGACCCAAACCCACCTGAGACAGTTGCTAACCCCAAAATTTTACTTAGGAAGTCTCCTAAGATTAAATTTTCAATTGCTTTCAAATCACCCTTGAGATCTAATTCAGTTCCTGAAAATCTTGCAGCTCTACAGCAATCACAGGTATATCTAAGAAATCCATTTAGAACGCGGTCACTCGACGATTTAGATCAGCTAGATTTAGAGTCTTCACTTTCATCCCCAAGTCAAAGTGAACATCCTGGTAGTAGAGAAACCACACCACCTAATTTGCATTTCCTTCTCAATTTAGGTGTCTCTCATCCAAGATCAGCTCAACAATCTATCCCTGGTCCATCCACATCTGTTCATCCAACATCAACTGTCCAAACCACTCCACTCCACCCCACCCCACAGTCCCTTTTTTTAATCCATCTCTTGTGAATCCACCTCCACCTCCAATCGTGGCATCATGGTATGCTCCCTTGGTGCTGCACCAGCCTTTAGCTCCTTTACCCAATGAATATCAGTCTAAGATTCCTCATTTCACTGGTAAAGAATCCACCATCGCTCAACACCATGTAGATAGAATGGGAGATGCCTTTGACTACATGGAAATAGAGGATGAAACAATTAATATGAGGATCTTCGCTCAGAGTTTAGGAGGAGAAGTGAAGAAGTGGTTTAAAGCTTTGCCTCCTAATAGTATTAATGATCTTCTCGCTTTACATCAAACTTTCATAAACAAATGGGAAGTTAGAGGCAACCCTCTCCAAATCCTAGCCAAATATAGGAATCTTAAAAGAAATCAAGGAGAGAGTGTCCATGACTATTCTACAAGATTTAACAGTATCTACAATGCTCTTCCACCACCAATGAAACCTCCCCAAGGAATGGCCCTAGTAAAATACCCTGAGGGCTTTGATGCTGATATGGCCTACTAGCTAACGGAGAGAGATTATAATACATTGGAAGACATACAAAAAGGAGCAGTGAGTGTTGAGGCAAACTTGATTGAGAAAAAAGCCAGGATGAGGGCTGAGAAAAAGGTGACTTATAAGGATGACAAAAAAACTTCTGCATCTGATCCCAAATATGACAGTCTAGCCAAAACCATGGAGAGACTAGGAAAAATGGTAGAAAACTTGACTATCCAAGTCAGCAATCAGAACATGAACCAAAATCAAAACAAGAACTTTAGAAGAAATAACCCCCCAAATAGACAAAGAGACTCTGATCAAAAGGTCATCCCTCCATTTCAGGAAAACTTACTTGATGCGGATGAAGGAATAATAGAAGAGTCAGAGGAAACTGACATGATTATGATGGATGTGGATGAACTGGACCACACCTTTCCCATAGAAGAAAACTAGGCCTTGTACTCACATTGGGACAAGGAAGGGTTGGAAACCGAAGATTATAGGTTAGGATTCGAAAGTGCCATCATGCAGGTCCAAGAACAATATGACCTCAGGAGAAAAAAGAAGATAGATGATCCCAAACCAAAGGCTTCTAAAATCACTATTAAGAAAAGGCCTGGAAAGACTCCTAAAGTGACTACTTAAAGCAGTAAATCGGCAGCTGAAAATTCTGGTAAAAACAAAGATAAGGACATCCTAACCAGTGAAAAATCAAGTCAAGAACCTAGTAGCACTAGCATTGCAGATAATGCTCCTGATAAAAAAGCTTCAAACATTGTACATACTGAAAATAAACAACCTGATATTGCTAATAAAATAGTGCCCAACAAGACAGAATTGAATATTTCAAAGAGTCAGTCTGCTTTTCATTTGGAAAGTGAGATTGCCAAAATTAAAATTTCTGTCTCTCTCATTGAGTTGGCCACCCAAGATGTATATAAGAGTCAAATTTTGAAAGCTTTAAACTTAGGAGAAAATAGTGACGCTGTCAATTTGAATGATGAGAAACCAACTCTCTTGTTCGGCCTAAAAATTGAAGGGAAATTTCAAGAAGGGGTAGTACCTCCTTTCTATGTTAGCCTCAATATCCATGAAAAGATCCTGCATAATGCTATGCATGACTCTAGAGCCTCGCACAACCTTATTTCAAAAGTGATAATGGAAAGGCTAGGCCTAGAAATAACCAGACCTTACAAGGATTTATATTCTTTTGACTCTAACAGAGTGAAGTGCCTTGGCCTAATCAAGGACCTTTGTGTGAGTTTGACTCATATCCCAGCCAAGTCCATGGTTATGGATGTTATAGTGGCCAATGTGCCTCCTAAGTATGGCATGTTGTTTTCAAGATCATGGGGTGCCAAGCTGCAAGTTACAATGCATATGGATGGGACATATGCCACTATCCCTGTCTTTAGCCAGCTTAGAAGACTATATAGAGAGGCACACATGAAATTCATGGTCAGTAGCCCAGAAAAGCCTAAAAATTCCCCCATTTACTCTGTCCATACAGACCTGGATTCGTTTATCCTTTAAAATAATGAATCTACAAATAAGCTAGAGCTGGAAAAAAACAACTCAGATAACCAGTTAGAGGCCCCAAATCTAGAAATAATGGCAGTTCTAGATATTGAAGAAAACAAGAGAGAAACTTTTGAACAATGCATTGAAACAACAAACCAGAGTGAAAAAAGTCAATATGGCCAACAACAGACTACCCGTCACACTGAACTCCATGAAAATCCTAAGCAACGAGACCCATCATGACGTATTACAGATCTCAGAACAGAACATAATGATGAATAAGGCAATAAGGATGAAAACGATGCTAACCCTACAAAAAATGCCTTATGGTGCATGAACTTTGACGGGTCTTGCACTAAAAAGAGTGCGGGAGCTAGGGTATGGTTGGTCGACACTATAAACAATTACTCTGAGAGCCATGCTTTCAGGCTAGATTTCAAATGCACTAACAACATCGCAGAGTATGAGGCTCTCATCCTAGGATTGTGTCTATTGAAAGAACTAGGAGCCAAGAAGATAAATTTTCAGGGAGACTCAGAATTAGTAATCAAATAGCTAAATGGAGAGTATGCCATTAAGCATCCTATAATAAGGGTATACCAAAATAATGCCATAGATTTCCTGAACACGTTTACAAAATATGAGCTTGTGTTTGTCCCAAGGAGTCAAAACATAATCGCAAACGGGTTGGCCTGCGCTGCTAGTCCATGTCAGGAATCACCTAGTGACAAACATATCATCATTCCAACAAAATATAGACCTGCAGTGCCAGATAATGAGAAATATTGGCAGGTATTTGAAGGCGATAAGAAGATAAAGGATATCCTGCTTGGCAGAAATGGGTTTGAATTATTTGATTCAGATTCTAAATCCGATGAAATCTGCCACAAAGAAGAGCCCTTTGAGGAAGAAAAACCATCTGGTTCCATAAAAATCAACATGTTAACTAAAGAAATTGGAACCCATACTGAAGAGTACGAGGACGCAGAAAATGAAGACATTGAGGTACTATCGTCAAAGGACAAGAACATACCTAGGGGGCTAGCACCTTTAGAAGAAATGTTTGATTTTAACGACGTAGCAAAGAAACCCACTGTAGAATACACAGAGTCTAATGTCGAGGAATGCAACATAGGCACCGAGGATAAGCCTAAAATGATCAAATTATCTAGGTCCTTGCCAGCAGACATGAAAAATAAATACATTGACTTATTTAAAGAGTTTTTCGTTGTGTTTTCCTGGAGCTATGAAGAATTAAAATCCTACGATATAGAAATCATCTAGCACAAGATCCCATTGAAATAAAACCAAAATCCCTTTAGGCAAAAACTGCGTCGAATTAATCCAATACAACTGCCTCTAATGGAAAAGGAAATCAAGAAAATGTATGAGGCAGGAATCATAGTGCCTGTGAGGTTCTCAGATTGGGTTTCTAACGTTGTAGCCATGAGGAAAAAGACAGGAGAAATAAGACTGTGCATTGATTTCAGAAACCTTAATAGAGCCTCTCTAAAAGACAATGACCCTCTACCCAAAGTGGAACACATCCTACAAAGGGTAGTTGGTTCAAAGAGGATTTCTCTCTTAGATGGTTTTTTAGGGTATAACCAAGTTTTAGTACTCCTAGAAGACCAACTCAAGACAACTTTCACCACTCCTTGGGGCACTTTCATGTATATGAAAATGCCTTTTGGATTAATGAATGCTGGGGCCACTTTTCAAAGGGCCATGGACATTGCATTTTCAGAGGAGATAGGGCACTTCATTGTAATTTACCTTGATGACATACCAGTTTATTCCAAATCTGATGAAGAGCACCTTAAACATCTAAGAGAGGTCCTTGAAAAGTGCAGAAGGTTTGGACTATCTTTAAATCCCAAAAAGACGGTGTTTGGCCTACAAGAGGGTAAACTCCTTGGCCATATTATATCAGAAAAGGGGATTAAAATAGATCCAAAAAGAGTTGAGGTAATACTACAGATTAGCCAACCAAGTAACATAAAATAATTAAAGTCGTTTATTGGAAAGATTAACTTCTTAAGGAGGTTCATTCCCAAATTAGCAGAGCTCGTTAGAAACATTACTAATATGCTCAAAAAAGAAGTGGGAGTGAAGTGGACTATAGAAGCTAGAAGATCATTTGAATTGGTAAAACATGCACTCACCCAGGCACCAGTCCTAATCAACCCTGACTTTTCGAAAGATTTCCTTATTTTTTCCTTTGCCTCAGAACATACTGTGGCTGCAGTCCTGTTGCAGAAAAACCCAGAGGGATAGGAACAACCTATTGATTTTTTTAGCAAGGCTTTAAGGGATGCACCCTTGAAATATAACATAATTGAAAAATAGGCCTATGGTTTGGTAAAGGCCTTAAAAGACTTCAGGGTGTATATTTTACATTCTCACATTGTTGCTTATGTGCCTAACATAGTGGTAAAAGACATCTTGTCACAAGACCCAGATGGAAAGAGGGGAAAATGAATTGCTGTAATATTAGAGTATGATTTGGAAATAAAACCCACAAAGCTCATTAAAGGTTAGGGCTTAGCTAAATTAATGGCTGAATCTAATCTACAAGCCCTTGACATTAACATGGTAGATGCCTTGGATGAACAGGAAGAATTACCTGTTCCCACTGTGGAAGAGTAGTTCCAAAACTCACCTTGGTACGCTGACGTCTTGTATGTGCTTACAAATCTTAATGCTCCTCCTGATTTATCAAAAGAAAATGCAAGGTTTTTAAAGTTGAAAGCTAGGAACTATTGCATTTTAAATGAATGTTTATATTGGAAAAATTCTAATAATTTATTGCTTAAATTGTTTCCTGAAGTTGATGCAGAGAGGATCAAGCATGAATTCCATGAAGGAGAGTGTGGAGGTCATCTCTATTGGAAAACCACAGCCAATAAAATCCTTAGAGCTGGTTATTACTGGCCCAACCTCTTCCAATATGTCCATAGAATGATAGTTGCCTGTAAGAAATGCCAAATTTTTGAGGGCAAAAGAAAACTCCTTCCTTTACCATTACAACCTATCACTGTTGATGCTCCTTTTCAACAGTGGGGCCTAGATTTCATAGGAGAAATCCATCCTGCTTCATCTGCCCAACAAAAATGGATTCTCACAGCCATTTACTACTTCACAAAGTGGATAGAGGCCATCCCTTCTAGGAATGCCACAGATTCTGTCATTATAAAATTTCTTGAAGACCATATCCTGTCTAGATTCGGCTGCCCTAGGAAGATTATTACTGATAATGCTGTTGCTTTTGGTTCCAAAAAGATGATTGATTTTTGTCATAGGTATCAGATTACACTTGTTCATTCTACTACTTATTACCCTCAAGGAAATGGGCTAGCAGAATCATCGAATAAAATTTTGGTGAACATCATCAAGAAGTTTCTTGAAGAGAATAAAAAATCTTGGCATAGCAAGTTGGTGCATGCTTTGTTGGCAGACAGATTGACCACAAAGAAGTCCATTGGAATGTCCCCTTACCAGCTTGTTTATGGAGTAGATGCAGTGTTTCCTAAGAGCCTAGGTGTACCAGTGATAAAATTAGTCCAAGAAATACAGTCAGAAGAGGACAACATGGTAAGGAGGATCAATCAGATAATACATCTCTAGCATACAAGGGAATAGGTCTACAACAGAGCTCAAAAGGTGCAAAAGAACATAAAGAAGTTGTTTGAAAAGAGAAAAAAGGCTTGTGATTTCAACATTGGAGACAAGGTACTCAAGTGGGACTCCAGAAGAAAAGATAAGGGTAAACATGGCAAATTTGATAGTTTGTGGCAAGGTCCTTACATTATTCAGTCCACCATTGGTCCAAATGCCTTTTTTCTGCAGGAGTTAGATGGCACAGATTTGTTTGGGGGTCCTGTCAATGGCAGGGTGCTCAAGCATTACTACTGTTGAGTTCAATTTAAAAGCTTTCATTTCCATTTTAAATACCATTGCTTTGTTCAGTTTCACAAAAGAAAAAATACAAAAACAATGAAAAAAAGAAAAGAGGGCAGATTGTAAAAAAAATAAAAATAAAGGTACAACCCCATACCAAAAAAGAGAAATATATTCTGAAAGTGTGCAAGCCTAAATGCCACTCCTGAAAAACACATTTCTAGTTAGTCAAACAACATAATCTTGGAAAATGTTCAAACACTGCTGATAGGATAGTGAATTCAATTTGCCAAACTATTTAATCTTGGCTTATTAGTAGATAGATTAGGATAGAAATTAAAGGTTCAAACATGCTCAAAATCTAAGCCTAAGTGTCCAAAGAAAATGACTCAAACCTGTTTAAAATTCCGAGTCAAAAAAGATGTAAATCTAGTTCTGATTAACTCAAAATCTAAACCAGAGAACCAGGAAGAAATTGCTCTAACCAGAGTCAAAACGGAGTTGTAGAAAGGTGAAGGAAGTGCTTTGAAATTTCAGATCTTAAGCCTTCCATTTTCCATTTAATTTTCTGCAAGATAAATATCTATGTGCAGCTTGTTTTTTATGCCATAGATCACAGCAAGTCAAACAACTTAATCTTGACTTGAATGTTTTTAAATTTCTGTTGTAGAATTTAGAGAATAAAATCTGTTGGACAATTTAATCCCAACAGATGGTAGATTAGGTAGAGAATTATATGGACTCAACTATTTAATCTGAGTCCATGGAGAGATAAGGAGTAGAGATAGATTAGATTTCGTGTTTTCAAAAGAATAAAATGTTGTAAAAGAGTTTACCAATCCAAGTGCACTCTAATGAAGAAAAAATGTTATATCACTAGGATTGGGTAGGTAGAAAGTTGTGTTGATGAAAGATCCATTGTTTTTCATGGTTGCTAATATGTTTTCAGAAAAAAGAAGAGCATCCAAGCAAAGAAGGTAGCCCAATGGATGAGGCACTAATCAGCCTCCCAGAGAATGCAAGTCTGAAGTTCTTGATGCCTTCAAAAAGGCACCATCCCCAAGTGGAGCCACTGTTGGCCACCTATAAAACTTGTTCTATTAGAAGGTGGCCAAAAAATTTGTTGGAGCCTTCAAGAAACAATTTTATTGCAGAAATGTTATCTCTTGAAGCCTCTTGAAGATGCCATCTCCTCTGTCAAAAATATGCATTGCTGTTCCCATTTCAAAGCTCATAAAATTTCGCTGATTTTATGAGAAAGAACTACTGCAAAATACCCTTGTCTCCCCTTCCCCCACTTAGAAAATAACCTGCATTTTTACTCTCTTTTTCTCCATCATTTTCCTCTGATTTCCATTTTTCCTCATTTCCCCTTCATAAAATCCACCTTGCATAGTTTAAACTCCTTTTTTAACTATGTCGAAACCCTCAAAACCCTTTGAAAAACATTGAAAATCCGTAAAAAATTCCTTTTTGTATTTCAGACTTAAGACCCCTTGGGCTAAGTCCTAAACCACTTCCCCATTATATGCCCTGGTGCTAGAACCAAGTGCTAAGCCTTTAAAAGCGCTTAAGCATCGCAAAATTCCAAGTGCGCAAGTATATTTTCCATTGCAAAAACTCTGATGCGATTAAGCCCCGTGCATTATAATCCCCGATAATATTGTTATCTCATATAACCCTTTGGGCCCGCAATCGGGTGCTAAAACATTGAAATAAACCCATCATGATCAGTTTGTTCCTTTGTAAATCAAAGAACCCAGTTACCCAACGTTTTTGTCTAAATGCGCCGAGTTATGATTTTTAAATGGAAAATGGGTAGATTGAAAGACCGCATCAAAGTTCCGATGTGATTGACTCCATTTATTAAAAGTCCGCTCCCTCCGCTTTTCCTTCCATATAAATTTCACCCAGGACCAAGTGTTAAGACTTCGGAGGCGCTAATTGCATTGCAAGTTTTAAATGGTTAGATTGAAAAGCGCAAGCCCGAAGCTTCGATTGCGATTGACCCTTTATTGTATACGCCCTAGGCCTATTATCATTTCATATAGACCAAGGCCCCGCAATCGGGCACCAAGCATTTCATAAATATATATTTCGCCCTTGAAGCATTAAAACGTTTTATATTATTGAATTTTTTTGTTTTTATATAGTATAAATGGTTTTCGTCGGTGCATAAGATAAAACAATATTGATCGTTGATCTGATCCTCAGATCAACGACCCGCGCTACATCGCATCACAAGTTTTTTTCCGAGCACATTAACGTGATTCCTCCGCCAATTGCGATCCTCCGATTGGATTTGGACTGTCCACGTGTCCAGATCGGATGGCCAGATTTTTCCCACATGGTTTCATCGCCCTCTGCCTTCCACAAAGAGGATTTTAACGCATAATCCCAACCGTCGATCTCTGCGCGATCAACAGATATGACATATTTTTTCCCTCTGTTCTCCTTTGACCTCCTCAAACGAATCCCCACCATTGGATGATGCCATCCAACGGCCATGCTCTCTCCCCATGCCTTCTGAAGCAGTTTACCCAAAAACGCAGGATTTTATAATATAGTTTTGTATTTTGCAGGTTTGAATGGTTTGTCCATTATAATGAAGAAAGGCTTAAGGCTGGGAATGACGATTCCCGCGCCTTTGATTCATCAAAGGGAACCATTCGCTGGGCTCAAAATCCACGTCTCGTCAATGTTTCATGAGGCATTGATGCCATATGAGCCCTGTGTGGCCTGCACATCAACAAGACACAGTAATGCATAAAAGAAACAAAGAGTATCAATGTTTGAAGATTTCCTAGTACAGTTTGAAGGATTAAGGCACACATTTAGCAAATCAAAGCCTAAATCCACGGATAAAGACGGCATGAAGACCAAAAGACATAGGATAATCCTGATCAGACCTAAAACACAGATCTCAAGTAAATTAAAGGTGTTTTAGGAAGAGACAAAGATATCTGTTGATCCGAGAAAGCCTCCACCGCCTGAAGCAGAGGCCAATCGAACCCTCTCCAGCTCCTAAAGGCACTTGCAGCCTCAAAAAAATCAAAGAATTCTTAGTCATTACCTGAACAAGAGGTGTTTTCCAAAAGACAACCAAACAATTAATACAAATCAAAGATCTTATCTCTAATTGTCGGCAAAACTATTTTAAAGATTAAGAACAGCCCAAAAGCAAATATTTTCGATCATTAGGACTTGGGAGAGTAGAAACTGAGTTACTTCAACATGAAACAGAGCCTCAAAAGTAAACAAAGGCTCCCATCGAGCTTAATCATAAATTTAAATCAATTAATGCAGATAAACATCTGTAAATTTCTTCATTAAGCCCCTCAAAGGCCGAGGAGTCATTAGTCTATATTAATTGACCCAGAAGATCTTTTATCAGATCCCACCTCCTCATTCTTCTATAAATTTTTTTGTAGAAGATGAGAAAATGTTGGTCTCTGGAAATTTGATTGCATGTAATAGTTTTCTGAAGCTACTGATGCCCTGTGTGCAACTTGAAGATACATAAGCTGATATGAGAATTTTGAAGTTGTAGAGACCCACCGGGCTTGCTGATTGTAATTGGTTTGAACATCAAATACAAGCTGCTGATTTATGGGATCCTGATTTATGTCAATGGTGACGTGTTCCTCACTGTCAATTGTTATTTTCTTTAATTCTTTCACTCTGTCCACCTTCTCTGATAAAGAACAACAAACATAGAGCTAGGATTTACTCTCAACAGTACCCTACTCTTACTGAAAGCTTTATTTCTACGTTTTCTTCATTCAAACGTTCTCTTTGAAGAGTATATTAAAGCAGTTTGGTTTAAAAGCACTTTTCTGATCTAGATTGCTCTTTATGATGAGTATTTTATGTGTTTTACTTTAGAGTATATTAAAGCAGGTTGGTTTAAAATCACTTTCCTGATCTAGATCGCTCTTTGTGATTATCATATGTGTTTTCCTTTAGAATATGCTGAAAGCAGGGTAGTTTAGAAGCACTCACCTGATCTTAAGCTATTCCAACTGTTTTTTAAAATGTTTTATAACTAAAATTACTTGAATGTAGGCTAGTTTAAAAGCACTTACCTGATCTTAGAATAATTTTATGTTTTTCTTTAATACATGCCGAAGCAAGAGAGCTTGAAAGCACTTACTTGATCTTAGGCTGTTCACTGTTCTACATTTGTTTTGTTGTCCATTTCCTCTCTGTTTAATTCCATAAATTCAACTTAAGAGATCCTTTGACATAAGTGACTTGCCCCATGGATCCTTCTTGAACCTTGCTGTCTAATTAAAATCCTCCTATGACTCCATAGCCAATGGGTTAAACTGTTTTTGTCTTTCCTGTCAGCCGAATCATTCCTTTACTTGCATACATCTTCACTCTTTATTTTGAATTGCCTTCACCTTCATCATGTCTTTGCCCAACCAAAAACAAACCAACAAAAACCATGCTCTTCATAACTAGCCTAATATCACATTTTAGGCTTTAAAGATCACATCTTTAAAATCATTCATAGAGAGATCCCTCTTTGGATTTAGGAGAGCTAGATCCTTGAATCCCAAAGCGGTTTGATGTTGTCTTATCTTTTGGTCTTTCCAATCTGGCCAAAACATAGGAACCACAACAAAATATTGGCGACTCCACTGGGGAAAATCTGAGAGTCCATAACTGCTAACATTGGTTTTATGTCCCATTGTCATCGCCAACATAATGGCGACTCCACTGGGGAAAATCTGAGAGTCCATAACTACTAACATTGGTCTTGTGTCCCATTGTCATCGCCAACATAATGGAGACTCCACTGGGGAAAATCTGAGAATCCATAACTGCTAACATTGGTCTTGTGTCCCATTGTCATCGCCAACATAATGGCAACTCCACTAGGGAATTTTTGAGTTCATAGTTTCTTGGCTAGATTTTATAGACTCTTTAGTTTTCCATACAACCACTGAAAATAAAATTAGAAAACCTAAAAATATTTCAGATTGATATACAATAAACATGGTAGTGGACCATAAAACCCTTTTAGCTCCAAAAGAGCTAAAAACTTCCACTTGGCGACTCCACAATCCTACAAACCTTAAGACTCCACTAGGAGGACCCATAATCATTATAAAATCATTCAAAATCAGTAAGAGGGCTTTGGATTAAATTTTTCTTAGCAAAATATCGGTTAAACCTCTCAAAGATTGTCATATATGGTTAACATCTTTCTTGTTTAGTTGGGTTTGAAAAACACAGCATAGTGGCTCCTAGAAAGATTCATACTAGAGCTTACCCTGACCCAAATCCACCTGAGATAGTTGCTAACCCTGAAATTTTACTTAGGAAGTCTCCTAAGATTAAACTTTCAATTGCTTTCAAATCACCCTTGAGAGCTTATTCAGTTCCTGAAAATCTTGTAGCTCTACAACAATCACAAGTAGATCTAAGAAATCCATTTAGAACAAGGTCACTCAACGATTTAGATCAGCTATATTCATAGTATTCACTTTCATCCCCGAAACAAAGTGAACATCCTGGTAGTAGAGAAACCACACCACCTGATTTTCATTTCCTTCTCAATTTAGGTGTCTCTCATCCAAGATCAGCTCAACAATCTATCCCTGGTCCATCCACATCTGTTCATCCAACATCAACTGTCCAAACCACTCCACTCCACCCAACTGTCCCTTTTTTTAATCCATCTCTTGTGAATCCACCTCCACCTCGAATCATGGCATCATGATATGCTCCCTTGGTGCTGCCCCATCCTTTAGCTCCTTTACCCAATGAATATCAATCTAAGATTCCTCATTTCACTGGTAAATAATCCACCACTGCTCAACACCATGTAGATAGAATGGGAGATGCCTTCGACTACATGGAAATAGAGGATGAAACAATTAAGATGAGGATATTCGCTCAGAGTTTAGGAAGAGAAGTGAAGAAGTCTTTTAAATCTTTGCATCCTAATAGTATTAATGATCTTCTCGCTTTACATCAAAATTTCATAAAAAAAATGGGAAGTTAGAAGCAACCCTCTCCAAATCCTAGACGAATATAATAATCTTAAAAGAAATCCAGGAGAGAGTGTCCAGGACTATTCTACAAGATTTAAAAGTATCTACAATGCTCTTCCACCACACATGAAACCTCCCCAAGAAATGGCCCTAGTAAAATACCCTGAAGGCTCTGATGCTGATATGGCCTACCAGCTGAGGGAGAGATATTATAATACATTGGAAGACATACATAAAGGAGCAGTGAGTGTTGAGGCAAACCTGATTGAGAAAAAAGCCAGGATGAGGGTTGAGAAAAAGGTGACTTATAGGGATGACAATACAGCTTCTGAATCTAATCCAAAATATCACAGTCTAGCCAAAACCATGGAAAGACTAGGAAAAATGGTAGAAAACTTGACTATCCAAGTTAGCAATCAGAACAGGAACCAAAATCAAAACCAGAACTTTAGGAGAAATAACCCCCCAAATAGACAAAGAGACTCTGATCAAAATATCATCCCTCCATTTCAAGAGAACTTCCTTGATGAGGATGAAGGAATAATAGAAGGGTCAGAGGAAACTGACATCAATATGAATGATTTGGATGAACTAGTCCACACCTTTCCCATAGAATAAAACCAGGCCTTGTACTCACATTGGGACGAGGAAGGGTTGGAAGCCGAAGACTATAGGTTAGGATTCGAAAGTTACATCATGCAGGTTTGAGAACAATATGACCTCAGGAGAAAAGAGAACATAGATGATCCCAAACCAAAGGCTTCTGAAATCACTATTAAGTAAAGGCCTGGAAAGACTCCTAAAGTGACTGCTGAAAGCAGTAAATCGGCAGCTGAGAATTTTGGTAAAAACAAAGATAAAGACATCCTAACTAGTGACAAATCAAGTCAAGAACCTAGTAGCACTAGCATTGTAGCTAATGCTCTTGATAAAACAGCTTCAAACATTGTACATAATGAAAATCAACAACCTGATATTGCTAATAAAATGGTGCCCAAAAAGAAAAAATTGAATCTTTCAAAGAGTCAGTCTACTTTTAATTTGGAAGGTGAGATTGCCAAAATTAAAATTTCTGTCCCTCTCATTGAGTTGGCCACCCAAGACGTGTATAAGAGTCGAATTTTGAAAGCTTTAAACTTAGGAGAAAATAGTGACATTGTCAATTTGGATGATGAGCAACCAGCTCTCTTGTTTGGCCCAAAAATTGAAGGGAAATTTCAAGAAGGGGTAGTACCTCCTTTCTATGTCAACCTCAATATCCATCACAAGATCCTGCATAATACTATGCATGACTCTGGAGCCTCGCACAACCTTATGCCAAAAGTGATAATGGAAAGGCTAGGCCTAGAAATAACCAGACCTTACAAGGATTTATATTCTTTTGACTCTAGTAGAGTGAAGTGCCTTGGCCTAATCAAGGACCTTTGTGTGAGTTTGACTCAAATCCCAGCCAAGTGCATGGTTATGGATGTTGTGGTGGCCGATGTGCCTCCTAAGTATGACATGTTGTTGTCAAGATCATGGGGTGCCAAGCTGCAAGTTACAATGCAGATGGATGGGACATATGCCACTATCCCTGTCTTTAGCCAGCTTAGAAGACTATATAGATAGGCGCACATGAAATTCATGGTCAGTAGCCCAGAAAAGCCTGAAAATTCCCCCATTTACTTTGTCCATACAGACCTAGATTCATTTATCCTTTACAATAATGAATCCACAAATAAGCCAAAGCTAGAAGACAACGACTCAGATAACCAGTTAGAGGCCCCAAATCTGGAAATAATGGAAGTTCTAGATATGGAAGAAAATGAGAGAGAAACTTTTGAACAATGCATTGAAACAAAAAACCAGAGTGAAAAAATTCAAGATGGCCAACAACAGACTACCCGTCACACTGAAATCCATGAAAATCCTAAGAAACGAGGCCCATCATGATGTATTGCGGATCTCAGAACAGAACATAATGATGAACAAGGAAGTAGGGATGAAAACGATGTTAACCCTACAAACAATGCCTTATGGTGCATGAACTTTGACAGGTCTTGCACTAAAAAGAGTGCGGGAGTTGGGGTATGGTTGGTCGACACTATAGACAATTACTCTGAGAGCCATGCTTTCAGTTTAGTTTTCAAATGCACTAACAACATCGCAGAGTATGAGGCTCTCATCCTAGGATTGCCTCTATTGAAAGAACTAGGAGCCAAGAAGATAATTATTCAGGAAGACTCAGAATTAGTCATCAAACAGCTAAATGGAGAGTATGACGTTAAGAATCATAGACTAAGGGTATACCGAAATAATGCCATAGATTTCTTGAACACGTTTACAAAATATGAACTCATGTTTGTCCCAAAGAGTCAAAACATAATCGCAAACGGGTTGGCTTGTGCTGCTAGTTCATGTCAGGAATCACCTAGTGACAAACAGATCATCATTCGAACAAAATATAGACCTGCAGTGCCAGATAATGAGAAATATTGGTAGGTATTTAGGGGCGATAAGCATATAGAGGATTTCCTGCTTGGCAGAAACGGGTTTGAATTATCTGATTCAGATTCTAAATCCGATGAAATCTACCAAGAAGAAGAGTCCTTTGAGGAAGAAAAACCATCCGGTTTCGTAAAAATCAACATGTTAACTAAAGAACTTGGAACTCATACTGAAGAGTATGAGGACGCAGAAAATGAAGACATTGAGGTACTGCCGTCAAAGGAAAAGAACATACCTAGGTGGATAGCACCTTTATAAGACCTGTTTGATTTTAACGATGTAGCAAAGAAACCCACTGTAGAATACACAGAGTCTGATGTCGAGGAATGCAACATAGGCATCGAGGATAAGCCTAAAATGATAAAATTAGCTAGGTCCTTGCCAGCAGACATGAAAAATAAATACATTGACTTATTTAAATATTTTTTCGACGTGTTTTCCTGGGGCTATAAAGAATTAAAAGCCTACGATACAAAAATCATCCAGCACAAGATCCCATTAAAATAAAACCAAAATCCCTTTAGGCAAAAACTATGTCGAATTAATCCAATAAAACTGCCTCTAATGGAAAAGGAAATCAAGAAAATGTATTAGGCATGAATCATAGTGCCTGTGAGGTTCTTAAATTGGGTTTCTAACCTTGTAGCCATGAGGAAAAAGACAGGAGAAATCAGACTGTGCATTGATTTCAGAAACCTTAACAGAGCCTCTCTAAAAGGAAATTACCCTCTACCCAAAATGGAACACATCCTACAAAGGGTAGTTGTTTCAAAGAGGATTTCTCTATTAGATGGTTTTTCAGGGTATAACCAAGTTTTAGTACTCCCAGAATACCAACTCAAGACAACTTTCACCACTCCTTGGGCACTTTCATGTATGTGAAAATTCCTTTTGGATTAATGAATGCTGGGGCCACTTTTCAAAGGGCCATGGACATTGCATTTTCAAAGGAGATAGGGCACTTCATTGTAATTTACCTTGATGCCATAACAATTTATTCCAAATCTGATGAAGAGAACCTTAAACATCTAAGAAAGGTCCTTGAAAAGTATAGAAGGTTTGGACTATCTTTAAATCCCAAAAAGTCGGTGTTTGGCCTACAAGAGGGTAAACTCCTCGGCCATATTATATCAGAAAAGGGGATTAAAATAGATCCAAAAAGAGTTGAGGGAATACTACAAATTAGCCAACCAAGGAACATAAAATAATTACATTCATTTATTGGAAAGATTAACTTCTTAAGGAGTTTCATTGCCAACTTAGCAGAGCTCGTTAGAAACATGACTAATATGCTCAAAAAAGAAGTGGGAGTGAAGTGGACTGTAGAAGCCAGAAGATCCTTTGAATTGGTAAAACATGCACTCACCCGAGCACCAATCCTAATCAGCCCTGACTTTTCGAAACATTTCCTTATTTTTTCCTTTGCCTCAGAACGTACTGTGGTTGTAGTCCTATTGCAGAAAAACCTAGAGGGACAGGAACAACCTATTGATTTTTTCAGCAAGGCTTTAAGGGATGCACCCTTGAAATACCACATAAGGGAAAAATAGGCCTATGCTTTGGTAAAGGCCTTAAAAGACTTCAGGGTGTATATTCTGCATTCTCAAATCGTTTCTTATGTGCCTAACATAGTGGTAAAAGACATCTTGTCACAAGACCCAGATGGAAAGAGGGGCAAATGGATTGCTGTAATATTAGAGTATGATTTGGAAATCAAACCCACAAAGTTGATTAAAGGTCAGGGCTTAGCTAAATTAATGGTTGAATCTAATCTACAAGCCCTTGAAATTAACATGGTATATGCCTTCGATGAATAGGAAGAATTACTTGCTCCCATTGTGGAAGAGCAGTTCCAAAAATCACCTTGGTATGCTGACGTCTTGTATGTGCTTACAAATCTTAATGCTCCTCCTGATTTATCAAAAACAAAGGCAAGGTTTTTAAAATTGAAAGCTAGGAACGATTGCATTTTAAATGAATGTTTATATTGGAAAAATGATAATAGTTTATTGCTTAAATTCTTGCCTGAAGTTGATGCAGAGAGGATCAAGCATGAATTCCATGAAGGAGAGTGTGGAGGTTATCTCTATTGGAAAACCACAACCAATAAAATCGTTAGAGCTGGCTATTACTAGCCCAACCTCTTCCAAGATGTCCATAAAATGATAGTATCCTGTCACAAATGCCAAATTTTTGAGGGCAAAAGAAAACTCCTTCCTTTACCATTACAACCTATCACTGTTGAAGCTCCTTTTCAACAGTGGGGCCTATATTTCATAGGAAAAATCCATCCTGCTTCATCTGCCCAACAAAAATGGATTCTCACAGCCACTGACTAATTCATAAAGAGGATAGAGGCCATCCCTTCTAGGAATGCCACAGATTCTGTCATTATAAAATTTCTTGAAGACCATATCCTGTCTAGATTCGGCTGCCCTAGGAAGATTATTACTGATAATGCTGCTGCTTTTGGTTCCAAAAAGATGATTGATTTTTTTCACAGGTATCAGATTACACGTGGTAATTCTACTACTTATTAACCTCAAGGAAATGGGCTAGTAGAATCATCGAATAAAATTTTGGTGACCATCATCAAGAAGCTGCTTGAAGAGAATACAAAATCATGGCATAACAAGTTGGTGCATGCTTTGTGGGTAGACAGATTGACCACAAAGAAGTCCATTGGAATGTCCCCTTACCATCTTGTTTATGGAGAAGATGCAGTGTTTCCTAACAGCATAGGTGTACCAGTGATAAAATTAGTCCAAGAAATACAGTTAGAAGAGGAAAACATGGTAAGGAGGATCAATCAGACAATACATCTCCGGCAGACAAGGGAAGAGGTCTATAACAGAGCTCAAAAGGTGAAAAAGAACATAAAGAAGTTGTTTGAAAAGAGAAAAAAGGCTTGTGATTTCAACATTGGAGACAAGGTACTCAAGTGGGACTCCAGAAGAGAAGATAAGGGTAAACATGGAAAATTTGACAATTTTTGGCAAGGTCCTTACATTATTCAGTCCACCATTGGTCCAAATGCCTTTTTTCTGCAAGAGTTAGATGGAACTGATCTGTTTGGGGGTCCTGTCAATGGCAGGGTGATCAAGCATTACTACTATTGAGTTCAATTTAAAAGCTTTCATTTCCATTGTAAATACCATTTCTTTGTTCAGTTTCACAAAAGAAAAAATACAAAAACAATGAAAAAAAGAAAAGAGGGCAGATTGTAAAAAAAAAAAACAATAAAGGTACAGCCCCATACCAAAAAAGAGAAATAAATTCTGAAAGTGTGCAAGCCTAAATTCCACTCCTGAAAAACACATTTTTAGCTAGTCAAACAGCCTAATCTGGACTAATTAGTTTTAAATTTACTGCTGATAGGATAGTGAATTCGATTTTCCAAACTATTTAATCTTGGCTTATCAGTAGGTAGATTAGGATAGAAATTAAAGGTTCAAACATGCTCAAAATATGAACCTAAGTGTACAAAAGAAAATAGACTCAAATCGTTTTCCTCAATTCCGAGTCAAAATATGTAAATTTGGCTCCACTACTCAAAATCAACTAGAGAACTGAAGAAAAAACAGCTCAAGTAAGAGTCAAAGCAGAGCTGTAGAAAAGAGGAAGGAAATACTTTGTAATTTCAGATCTTAATCCTTCCATTTTGATTTAAATTTTCTGCAAAATAAATATATATGTGCAACTTACTTTTATGCCATAGATCACAGCAAGTCAAATAGCTTAATCTTGACTTGACTGTTTTTAAATTTTTATTCTAGAATTTAGAGAGTAAAATCTGTTGGACAGTTTAATCCCAACAGATAGTAGATTAGGTAGAGGATCATATGGGCTCGACTGTTTAATCTGATTCCATGGAGAAATAAGGAGTAGAATTAGATTATATTTCCTGTTTTCGAAAGAATAAAGGTTGTAAAAGAGTTTGCCAATCCAAGTGCACTCTAATGAAGAAAAAATGCTAGATGAGTAGGATTGGGTAGGTAGAAAGTTATGTTGATGAAAGATCCATTGTTTTTCATGGCTACTAATATGTTTTCAGAAAGAAAAAAAGAGCATCCAAGAAAAGAAGGCAGCCCAATGGATGAGGCACTGATCAACCTCCTAGAGAATGCAAATCTGAAGTTCTTGATGCCTCCAAGAAGGCACCATCCTCAAGTGGAGCCACTGTTGGCCACCTATAAAATTTGTTCTATCAAAAGGTGGCCAAAACATTTGTTGGAGCCTTCAAGAAACAGTTTTATTGCAGAAATGTTATCTCTTGAAGCCCCTTGAAGATGTCATCTCCTCTATCCAAAATATGCATTTTTGTTCCCATTTCAAAGCTCATAAAATTCTGCTGATTTTATGAGAAATAATCGCTACAAAATCCCCTTGTCTCCCCTTCCCCCACTCAGAAACTAACCTGCATTTTTACTCTCCTTTTCCCCATCATTTTCCTCTGATTTCCATTTTTCCTCATTTCCCCTTCATAAAATCCACCTTGCATAGTTTAAACTCCTTTTTTAACTATGTCGAAACCCTCAAAACCCTTTGAAAACCATTGAAAATCTGTAAAAAATGCCTTTTTGTATTATGGACTTAAGCCCCCTTGGGCTAAGTCCTAAACCACTTCCCCATTATATGGCCTGGTGCTAGAACCAGGCGCTAAGCCTTTAAAAGCGCTTATCGCATCGCAAAAATCCAAGTGCGCAAGTCTTTTTGCCATTACAAAAACTATGATGCGATTAAGCCCCGTGCATTATAATCCCCGATCATATTGTTATCTCATATAATCCTTTGGGCCCACAATCGGGCACTAAAACATTGAAATAAACCCGTCATGATCAGTTTGTTCCTTTGTAAATCCGAGAACCCACTTACCCAAAGTTTTTGTCTAAATGCGTCGAGTTATGATTTTTAAATGAAAAATGGGTAGATTGAAAGACTGCATCAAAGCTCTAATGCAATTGAGTCCCTTTATTAAAACTCCGCCCCCTCCGATTTTCATTCCATATAACTTTCACCCGGGACCAAGTGTTAAGAGTCCGGAGGCGCTAATTGCATCGCAAGTTTTAAATGGTTAGATTGAAAAGCCCAAGCCCGAAGCTTCGAATGCAATTGGCCCTTTATTGTATATGACCCGGGCCTATTACCATTCCATATAGAGCAAGGCCCCGCAATCGGGTGCCAAGCATTTCATAAATATATATTACGCCCCCGAAGTATTAAAACTTTGTATTATATTGAAATTTTGGGTTTTGATATAGTATAAAGGGTTTCCGCCAGTGCATAAGATGAAACAATATTGATCGTTGATCTGATCCTCAGATCAACGGCCCACGCTACATCGCATCGAAAGTTTTTTGCCGAGCGCATTAACATGATTCCTCCACCGATTGAGATCCTCTGATTGGATCTGGACCGTCCATGTGTCCAGATCGGACAACCTAGATTTTTCCCGCATGGTTTCATTGCCCTCTGCCTTCCACCAAGAGGATTTTAATGCATAATCCCAACTGTCGATCTCTGCGTGATCGACAGATCTGACATATTTTCTCCCTCTGTTCTCCTTTGAGCTCCTCAAATGAATCACCACCGTTGGATGATGCCATCCAACGACCATGCTCTCTCCCCACGCCCTCTGAAGCAGTTTACCCAAAAACGCAGGATTTTATAATATAGTTTTGTATTTTGCAGGTTTGAATGGTTTTTCCATTATAATGAAGAAAGGCTGAAGGCCGGGAATGACGATTCCTGCACCTTTGATTCATCAAAGGGAACCATTCAGTGGGCTCAAACTCCACGTATCGTCAATTTTTCATGAGGCATTGATGCCATATGAGCCCTGTGTGGCCTGCACATCAACAAGACACAACAATGCATAAAAGAAACAAAGAGTATCAGTGTTTGAATATTTCCTAGCACAGTTTGAAGGCTTAAGGCACACATTCATGAAATCAAATACTAAATCCACGGATAAAGATGGCATGAAGACCGAAAGACACAAGATAAGCTTGATCAGACCTAAAACACAGATCTCAAGTAAATTAAAAGTGTTTTAGGAAGAGACGAAGACATCTGTTGATCCGAGAAAGCCTCCACCACCTGAAGCAGAGGCCAATTGAACCCTCTCCAGCTCCTAAAGGAACCTGTAGCCTCACAGAAATCAAAGAAGGCTTAGTCATTACCTGAAAAACAACTTTTTTCCTAAAGACAACCAAACAATTAATACAAATCAAAGATCTTATCTCTAATTGTTGGTAAAACTATTTTAAAGATTAAGAACAACCTAGAAGCAAATCTTTTCGACCATTAGGCCTTGGGAGAGCAGAAACAAAGTTAATTCAACATGACACAGAGCCTCAAAAGTCAACAAAGGCTCCCACCGATCTTAATCATAGATGTAAATCAATTAATGCATATAAACATTTGTAAATTTCTTCATCAAGCCCCTCAAAGGCCGAGGAGTCATTAGTCTGTATTAATTGACCCAGGAGATCTTTTATCAGATCCCACCTCCTCATTCTTCTATAAATACTTCTGTAGAAGATGAGAAAATGTTAGTCTCTAGACATTTTATTGCATGTAATAGTTTTCTGAAGCTACTAATGCCCTGTGTGCAACTTGAAGATACATAAGCTGATATGAGAAGTTTGAAGTTGTAGAGACCCACCGGGCTTGTTGATTGTAACTGGTTTGAACATAAAATACAAGCTACTAATTTATGGGATCCTGATTTATGTCAATGGTGATGTGTTCCTCACTGTCAGTTGTTATTTTCTTTAATGCTTTCACTCTTTCCACTTTCTCTGACAAAGAACATCAAACATAGAGCTAGGATTTACTCTCAACAGTTCCCTACTCTTACTGAATTCTTTATTTCTATGTTTTCTTCATTCGAATGTTCTCTTTGAAGAGTAAATTAAAGTAGGTTGGTTTAAAAGCACTTGCCTGATGTATATTTCTCTTTATGATGATTATTTTATGTGTTTTCCTTTAGAGTATATTAAAGCAGGTTGGTTTAAAAGCACTTGCCTGATCTAGATCTCTCTTTGTGATTATCATATGTGTTTTCCTTTAGAATATGCTGAAAGCAGGGTAGTTTAGAAGCACTCACCTGATCTTAAGCTATTCCAACTATTTTTTAAAAAAATTTCTAACTAAAATTACTTCAATGTAGGCTAGTTTAAAAGCACTTACTTGATCTCAGAATACTTTTATGTTTTTCTCTAAGTACATGCCGAAGCAAGATAGCTTGAAAGCACTTACTTGATCTTAGGTTGTTCACTGTTCTACATTTGTTTTGTTCTCCATTTCCTCTCTGTTTCATTCCATAAAATCAACTTAAGAGATCCTTTGACATAAGTGACTTGCCCCATGCATCCTTCTTGAACCTTGTTGTCCAATTAAAATCCTCCTATGACTCCATAGCCCAATGGGTTAAACTGTTTTTGTCTTTCCTATCAGCCGAATCATTCCTTTACTTGCATACATCTTCACTCTTTATTTTGAACTGCCTTCACCTTCATCATGTCTTTTCCCAACCAAAAACAAACCAACAAAAACCATGCTCTTCATAACTAGCCTAATATCACATTTCAGGCTTTAAAGATCACATCTTTAAACTCATTCATAGAGAGATCCCTCTCGGGATTCAGGAGGGATATATCCTTGAATCCCAAAGCGGTTTGATGTTGTCTTATCTTTTGGTCTTTCCAATCTGGCCAAAACATAGGAACCCTAGCATAATATTGGCGACTCCACTGGGGAAAATGTGAGAGTCCATAATTGCTAACATTGGTCTTATGTCCCATTGTCATCGCCAACATAATGGCGACTCCACTGGGGAAAATCTGAGAGTCCATAACTACTAACATTGGTCTTGTGTCCCATTGTCATCGCCAACATAATGGCGACTCCACTGGGGAAAATCTGAGAGTCCATAACTGCTAACATTGGTCTTGTGTCCCATTGTCATCACCAACATAATGGCAACTCCACCGGGGAATTTTTGAGTTCATAGTTGCTTGGCCAACTTTTATAGACTCTTTGGTTTTCCATACAACCACTGAAAATAAAAACAAAAAACCTAAAAAAAAATCAGATTGATATACAATAAACATGGTAGTGGACCATAAAACCCTTTTACCTCCAAAAGAGCTGAAAACTTCCACTTGGCAACTCCACAATCCTATAGACCTTAAGACTCCACTGGGAGGATCCGTAATCATTATAAAATCATTTAAAATCAGTAAGAGGGATTTGGATTAAAGTTTTCTTAGCAAAAGATCGGTTAAACCTCTCAAAGATTGTCATATATGGTTAACATATTTCTTGTTTAGTTGGGTCTGAAAAACACAGCATAGTGGCTCCTAGAAAGATTCATACTAGAGCTTACCCTGACCCAGAACCACCTGAGATAGTTGCTAACCCTGAAAGTTCACTTAGGAAGTCTCCTAAGATTAAATTTTCAACTGCTTTCAAATCAGCCTTGAGAGCTAATTCAGTTCCTAAAAATCTTGTAGCTCTACAACAATCACAAGTAGATCTAAGAAATCCATTTAGAACACGGTCACTCGACGATTTAGATCATCTAGATTCACAGTCTTCACTTTTGTCCCCGAATCAAAGTGAACATCCTGGTAGTAGAGAAACCACACCACCTGATTTTCATTTCCTTCTTTATTTAGGTGTCTCTCATCCAATATCAGCTCAGCAATCTATCCCTGGTCCATCCACATCTGTTCATCCAACATCAACTTTCCAAACCACTCCACTCCACCCCACTGTCCCTTTTGTTAATCCATCTCTTGTGAATCCACCTCCACCTCCAATCATGGCATCATGGTATGCTCCCTTGGTGCTGCCCCAACCTTTAGCTCCTTTACCCAATGAATATCAGTCTAAGATTCCTCATTTCATTGGTAAAGAATCCACCACCGCTCAACACCATGTAGATAGAATGGGAGATGCCTTTGACTACATGGAAATAGAGGATGAAACAATTAAGATGAGGATCTTCGCTCAGAGTTTAGGAGGAGAAGTGAAGAAGAGGTTTAAAGCTTTGCCTCCTAATAGTATTAATGATCTTCCCACTTTACATCAAACTTTCATAAAAAAATGGGAAGTTAGAAGCAAACCTCTCCAAATCCTAGACGAATATAAGAATCTTAAAAGAAATCCAGGAGAGAGTGTCCAGGACTATTCTACAAGATTTAAAAGTATCTACAATGCTCTTCCACCACACATGAAACCTCCCCAAGGAATGGCCCTAGTAAAATACCCTGCAGGCTTTGATGCTGATATGGCCTACCAGCTGAGGGAGAGAGATTATAATACACTAGAAGACATACAGAAAGGAGCAGTGAGTGTTGAGTCAAACCTGATTGAGAAAAAAGCCAGGATGAGGGCTGAGAAAAAGGTGACTTATAGGGATGACAACACAGCTTCTGCATCTAATCCCAAATATGACATTCTAGCCAAAACCATGGAGAGACTAGGAAAAATGGTAGAAAACTTGACTATCCAAGTCAGCAATTAGAACATGAACCAAAATCAAAACCATAACTTTAGGAGAAATAACCCCCCAAATAGACAGAGAGACTTTGATCAAAAGGTCATTCCTTCATTTCAAGAGAACTTCCTTGATGAGGATGAAGGAATAATAGAAGAGTCAGAGGAAACTAACATGAATATGATGGATGTGGATGAACTGGACCACACCTTTCCCATAGAAGAAAACCAGGCCTCGTACTCACATTGGGACGAGGAAGGTTTGGAAACTGAAGACTATAGGGTAGGATTTGAAAGTGCCATCATGCAGGTCCGAGAAAAATATGACCTCAGGAGAAAAAAGAACATAGATGATCCCAAACCAAAGGCTTATGAAATCACTACTAAGAAAAGGCTTTGAAAGACTCCTAAAGTGACTACTGAAAGCGGTAAATCGACAGCTAAGAATTTTGGTAAAAACAAAGATAAAGACATCCTAACCAGTGACAAATCAAGTCAAGAACCTAGTAGCACTAGCATTGCAGCTAATGCTCTTGATAAAACAACTTCAAACATTGTACATACTGAAAATCAACAACCTGATATTGCTAATAAAACGGTGCCCAACAAGACAGAATTGAATCTTTCGAAGAGTTAGTCTGCTTTTAATTTGGAAAGTGAGATTGCCAAAATTAAAATTTTTGTCCCTCTCATTGAGTTGGCCACCCAAGATGTATATAAGAGTCGAATTTTGAAAGATCTAAACTTAGGAGAAAACAGTGACATTGTCAATTTGAATGATGAGCAACCAGCGCTCTTGTTTGGCCAAAAAAATTGAAGGGAAATTTCAAGAAGGGGTAGTACCTCCTTTCTATGTCAGCCTCAATATCCATGACAAGATCCTGCATAATACTATGCATGACTCTGGAGCCTCGCACAACCTTATGCCAAAAGTGATAATGGAAAGGCTAGGCCTAGAAATAACTAGACCTTACAAGGATTTATATTCTTTTGACTCTAGCAGAGTGAAGTGCCTTGGCCTAATCAAGGACCTTTGTGTGAGTTTGACTCAAATCCCAGCCAAGTACATGGTTATGGATGTTGTGGTGGCTGACGTGCCTCCTAAGTATGGCATGTTTTTGTCAAGATCATGGGGTGCCAAGCTACAAGGTACAATGCAGATGGATGGGACATATGCCACTATCCCTGTCTTTAGCTAGCTTAGAAGACTATATAGAGAGGTGCACATGAAATTCATGGTCAATAGCCCAGAAAAGCCTAAAAATTCCCCCATTTACTCTATCCATACAGACCTGGATTCATTTATCCTTTACAATAATGAATCCAAAAATAAGCCAGAGCTAGAAGACAATGACTCAGATAACCAGTTAGAGGCCCAAAATCTAGAAATAATGGCAGTTCTAGATATGGAAGAAAATGAGAGAGAAAATTTTGAACACTGCATTGAAACAACAAACCAGAGTGAAAAAAGTCAAGATGGCCAACAACAGACTACCCGTTACACTGAACTCCATGAAAATTCTGAGCAACGATACCCATCATAACGTATTTCGGATCTCAGAACAGAACATAATGATGAACAAGGAAATAGGGATGAAAACGATGTTAGCCCTACAAACAATGCCTTATGGTGCATGAATTTTGATGGGTCTTGCACTAAAAAGAGTGCGGGAGCTGGGATATGGTTGGTCAACACTGTAAACAATTAATCCGAGAGCCATGCTTTCAGGCTAGATTTCAAATGCACTAACAACATTGCAGAGTATGAGGCTCTCATCCTAGGATTGCGTCTATTGAAAGAACTAGGAGCCAAGAAGATAATTGTTCAAGGAGACTCAGAATTAGTAATCAAACAACTAAATGGAGAGTATGCTGTTAAGCATCCTAGAATAAGGGTATACCGAAATAATGCCATATATTTCCTAAACATGTTTACAAAATATGAGCTTGTGTTTTTCCCAAGGAGTCAAAACATAATCGCAAACGGGTTGGCCTACGCTGCTATTTCATGTCACAAATCACCTAGTGACAAACAGATCATCATTCGAACAAAATATAGACCTGCAGTGCCAGATAATGAGAAATATTGGCAGGTCTTTGAGGGCGATAAGAATATAGAGGATTTCCTGCTTGGAAAAAACGGGTTTTAATTATCTGATTTAGATTCTAAATCCGATGAAATTTGCCACAAAGAAGAGCCCTTTGAGGAAGAAAAACCATCCGGTTCCGTAAAAATCAACATGTTAACTAAAGAACTTGGAACTCATACTGAAGAGTACGAGGACGCAGAAAATGAAGACATTGAGGTACTGCCGTCAAAGGACAAGAACATACCTAGGGGGCTAGCACCTTTAGAAGACCTGTTTGATTTTAACGATGTAGAAAAGATACCCATTGTAGAATACACAGAGTCTGATGTCGAGGAATGCAACATAGGCACCGAGGATAGGCCTAAAATTATCAAATTAGCTAGGTCCTTGCCAACAGACATGAAAAATAAATACATTGAATTATTTAAAGAGTTTTTCGATGTGTTTTCTTGGAGCTATGAATACTTAAAAGCCTACGATACAGAAATCATCCAGCTCAAGATCCCATTGAAAGAAAACCAAAAACCCTTTAGGCAAAAACTGGGTCGAATTAATCCACTACAACTCCCTCTAGCGGAAAAGGAAATCAAGAAAATGCATGAGGCAGGAATCATAGTGCCTGTGAGGTTCTCAGATTGGGTTTCTAACCTTGTAGCCGTGAGGAAAAAGACAGGAGAAATCAGACTGTGCATTGATTTCAAAAACCTTAACAGAGCCTCTCTAAAAGGCAATTACCCTCTACCCAAAATGGAACACATCCTACAAAGGGTAGTTGGTTCAAAGAGGATTTCTTTGTTAGATGGTTTTTCAGGGTATAAACAAGTTTTAGTACTCCCAAAAGACCAACTCAAGACAACTTTCACCACTCCTTGGGGCACTTTCATGTATGTGAAAATGCCTTTTGGATTAATGAATTCTGGGGCCACTTTTCAAAGGGCCATGGAAATTTCATTTTTAGAGGAGATAGGGCACTTCATTGTAATTTACCTTGATGACATAACAGTTTATTCAAAATCTGATGAAGAGCACCTTAAACATCTAAGAAAGGTCCTTGAAAAGTATAGAAGGTTTGGACTATCTTTAAATCCCAAAAAGATGGTGGTTGGCCTACAAGAGGGTAAACTCCTCGGCCATATTGTATTAGAAAAGGGGATTAAAATAGATCCAAAAAGAGTTGAGGGAATACTATAGATTAGCCAACAAAGGAACATAAAAGAATTATATTCCTTTATTGGAAATATTAAATTCTTAAGGAGGTTCATTCCCAACTTAGCAGAGCTCCTTAGAAACATGACTAATATGCTAAAAAAAGAAGTGGGAGTGAAGTGGACTGTAGAAGCCAAAAGATCCTTTGAATTGGTAAAACATGCACTCACCTACGCACCAGTCCTAATCAGCCCCAACTTTTTGAAATATTTCCTTATTTTTTCTTTTGCCTTAGAACATACTGTGGCTGCAGTCTTGTTGCAGAAAAACCTAGAGGGACAGGAAAAACCTATTGCTTTTTTTGGCAAGGCTTTAAGGGATGCACCCTTGAAATATAACATAATGGAAAAACAGGACTTTTGCTTTGGTAAAGGCCTTAAAAGACTTCAGGGTGTATATTCTACATTCTCACATCGTTGCTTATGTGCCTAACATAGTGGTAAAAGACATCTTGTCACAAGACCCAGATGGAAAGAGGGGCAAATGGATTGCTATAATATTAGAGTATGATTTGGAAATAAAACCCACAAAGCTCATTAATGTTCAGGGGTTAGCTCAATTAATGGCTGAATCTAATCTACAAGCCCTTGACATTAACATGGTAGATGCCTTGGGTGAATAGGAAGAATTACCTGCTCCCACTGTGGAAGAGCAGCTCCAAAACTCACCTTGGTACGCTGATGTCTTGTATGTGCTTACAAATCTTAATGCTCCTCCTGATTTATCAAAAACAAAGGCAAGGTTTTTAAAGTTGAAATATAGGAACTATTGCATTTTAAATGAATGTTTATATTGGAAAAATGCTAATATTTTATTGCTTAAATGTTTTCCTGAAGTTGATGCAGAGAGGATCAAGCATGAATTCCATGAAGGAGAGTGTGGAGGTTATCTCTATTGGAAAACCACAGCCAATACTATCCTTAGAGCTGGCTATTACTTGCCCACCCTCTTCCAAGATGTCCATAAAATGATATTTTCCTATCGCAAATGCCAAATTTTTTAGGGCAAAGGAAAACTCCTTCCTTTACCATTACAACCTATCACTGTTGAAGCTCATTTTCAACAGTGGGGCCTAGATTTCATAGGAGAAATCCATCCTGCTTCATCTTCCCAACACAAATGGATTCTCATAGCCACTGACTACTTCATAAAGTGGATAGAGGTCATCCCTTCTAGGAATGCCACATATTCTGTCATTATAAAATTTCTTGAAGACCATATCTTGTCTAGATTCGGCTGCCCTAGGAAGATTATTACTGATAATGTTGCTACTTTTGGTTCCAAAAAGATGATTGATTTTTGTCATAGGTATCAGATTACACTCGGTCATTCTACTGCTTATTACCCTCAAGGAAATGGGCTAGCAGAATCATCAAATAAAATTTTTGTGACCATCATCAAGAAGCTGCTTGAAGAGAATAAAAAATTATGGCATAACAAGTTGGTGCATGCTTTGTGGGTAGACAGATTGACCACAAAGAAGTCCATTGGAATGTCCCCTTACCAGCTTGTTTATGGAGTAGATGTAGTGTTTCCTAACAGCCTAGGTGTACCAGTGATAAAATTAGTCCAAGAAATACAGTCAGAAGAGGACAACATGGTAAGGAGGATCAATCAGACAATACATCTCCAGTAGACAAGGGAAGAGGTCTACAACAGAGCTCAAAAGGTGCAAAAGAACATAAAGAAGTTGTTTGACAAGAGAAGAAAGGCTTGTGATTTCAACATTGGAGACAAGGTACTCAAGTGGGACTCCAGAAGAAAAGATAAGGGTAAAGATGGAAAATTTTACAGTTTGTGGCAAGGTCCTTACATTATTCAGTCCACCATTGGTCCAAATGCCTTTTTTCTACAAGAGTAGGATGGCACAGATCTGTTTGGGGGTCTTGTCAATGGTAGGGTGCTCAAGCATTACTACTGCTGAGTTCAATTTAAAAGCTTTCATTTCCATTGTAAATACCATTGCTTTGTTCAGTTTCACAAAAGAAAAAATACAAAAACAATGAAAAAAAGAAAAGAGGGCAGATTATAAAAAAAAAAACAATAAAGGTACAGCCCCATACCAAAAAAGAGAAATAAATTCTGAAAGTGTGCAAGCCTAAATTCCACTCCTAAAAAACACATTTCTAGTTAGTCAAACAACCTAATCTTGACTAATTAGTTTTTAATTTATTGCTGATAGGATAGTGAATTCGATTTGCCAAACTATTTAATCTTGGCTTATCAGTAGATAGGTTAGGATAGAAATTAAAGGTTCAAACATGCTCAAAATCTGAACCTAAGTGTCCAAAGAAAATGACTCAAATCTATTTCAAATTCTGAGTCAAAAAATATGTAAATCTGGTTCTAATTAGCTCAAAATCTGAACCAGAGAACCAGGAAGAAACAACTCTAACCAGAGTCAAAACGGAGCTATATAAAGTTGAAGGAAGTGCTTTGAAATTTCAGATCTTAAGCCTTCCATTTTTCATTTAATTTTCTGCAAGATAAATATCTATGTGCAGCTTCTTTTTTATGCCATAGATCACAACAAGTCAAATATCTTAATCTTGACTTGACTGTTTTTAAATTTCTATTGTAGAATTTAGAGAATAAAATCTGTTGGACAGTTTAATCGCAACAGATGGTAGATTAGGTAGAGAATTATATGGACTCAACTGTTTAATCTGAGTCCATGGAGAGATAAGGAGTAGAAATAGATTAGATTTCATGTTTTCAAAAGAATAAAATGTTGTAAAAGAGTTTGACAATCCAAGTGCACTCTAATGAAGAAAAAATGTTAGATCAGTAGGATTGGGTAGGTAAAAAGTTGTGTTGATGAAAGATCCATTTTTTTTCATGGCTGCTAATATGTTTTCAGGAAAAAGAAGAGCATCCAAGCAAAGAAGGCAGCCCAATGGATGAGGCACTGATCAGCCTCCCAGAGAATTCAAGTCTGAAGTTCTTAATGCCTTCAAAAAGGCACCATCCCCAAGTGGAGCCACTGTTGGCCACCTATAAAATTTGTTCTATCAAAATTTGGCCAAAACATTTGTTGGAGCCTTCAAGAAACAATTTTTTTGCAGAAATGTTATCTCTTGAAGCCTCTTGAAGACCTCATCTCCTCTGTCCAAATATTCATTGTTGTTCCCATTTCAAAGCTCATAAAATTCTATTGATTTTATGAGAAAGAACGGCTGCAAAATCCCCTTGTCTCCCCTTCCCCCACTCAGAAACTAACTTGCATTTTTACTCTCTTTTTCCCCATTATTTTCCTCTGATTTCCATTTTTCCTCATTTCCCCTTCATAAAATCCACCTTGCATAGTTTAAACTCCTTTTTAAACTATGTCGAAACCCTCAAAACCCTTTGAAAACCATTGAAAATCCGTAAAAAATGCCTTTTTGTATTACAGACTTAATCCCCCTTGGGCTAAGTCCTAAACCACTTCCCCATTATATGCCCTGGTGCTAGAACCAGGCGCTAAGCCTTTAAAAGTGCTTATCGCATCGCAAAGTCCAAGTGCGCAAGTCTTTTTGCCATTACAAAAGCTCCGATGTGATTAAGCCCCATGCATTATAATCCTCGATCATATTGTTATCTCATATAACCCTTTGGGCCCGCAATCGGGCGCTAAAACATTGAAATAAACTCATCACAATCAGTTTTTTCCTTTGTAAATCAAAGAACCCACTTACCCATAGTTTGTCTAAATGCGCCGAGTTATGATTTTTAAATGAAAAATGGGTAGATTGAAAGACCGCATCAAAGTTCTGATGCGATTGAGTCCCTTTATTAAAACTCCACCCCCTCCACTTTTCATTCCATATAAATTTCACCTGGGACCAAGTGTTAAGAGTCCGGAGGCGCTAATCGCATCGCAAGTTTTAAGTGGTTAGATTGAAAAGCCCAAGCCCAAAGCTCTGATTACGATTGGCCCTTTATTGTATACGCCCCGGGCCTATTATCATTCCATATAGACCAAGGCCCCGCAATCGGGTGCCAAGCAATTCATAAATATATATTCCGCCCCCGAAGCATTAAAACTTTCTATTATATTGAAATTTTGGGTTTTCATCTAGTATAAAAGGTTTCCGCCGATGCATAAGATGAAACGATATTGACCGTTGATCTGATCCTCAGATCAACGACCCGCGCTACATCACATCGCAAGTTTTTTCCCAAGTGCATTAACATGATTCCTCCACCAGTGCGATCCTCCGATTGGATCTGGACCATCCACGTGTCCAGATCGGACGCCCTATATTTTTCCCGCATGGTTTCATCGCCCTCCGCCTTCCACCAAGAGGATTTTGACGCATAATCCCAACCATCGATCTCTGAACGATCGATGGATCTGACATATTTTCTCCCTCTGTTCTCCTTTGACCTCCTCAAATGAATCCCCATCATTGGATGATGCCATCCAACGGCCATGCTCTCTCTCCATGCCCTCTGAAGCAGTTTACCCAAAAACGAAGGATTTTATAATATATTTTTGTATTTTGCAGGTCTGAATGTTTTGTCCATTATAATGAAGAAAGGCTGAAGGTCGGGAATGATGATTCCCACGCCTTTGATTCATCAAAGGGAACCATTCACTGGGCTCAAACTCCATGTCTTGTCAATGTTTCATGAGGCATTAATGCCATATGAGCCCTGTGTGGCTTGCACATCAACAAGTCACAACAATGCATAAAAGAAACAAAGAGTATCAGTGTTTGAAGATTTCCTAGCACATTTTGAAGGGTTAAGGCACACATTCAGCAAATCAAAGCCTAAATCCATGGATAAAGATGGAATGAAGACCGGAAGACATAGGATAACCCTGATCAGACCTAAAACATAGATCTTAAGTAACTTAAAGGTGTTTTAGGAATAGACGAAGACATCTGTCGATCCGAGAAAGCCTCCACCACCTAAAGCAGAGGCCGATCGAACCCTATCCAGCTTCTAAAGGCACCTGTAGCATCACAAAAATCAAATAAGGCTTAGTCATTACTTGAACAAGAGGTGTTTGCCTAAAGACAACCAAACAATTAATACAAATCAAATATCTTATCTCTAATTTTCGTCAAAACTATTTTAAAGATTAAGAACAACCCAGAAGAAAATATTTTCGATCATTAGGCCTTGGGAGAGTAGAAACAGAGTTACTTCAACATGACACAAAGCCTCAAAAGTCAAAAAAGGCTCCCACCTAGCTTAATCATAAATGTAAATCAATTAATGCAGATGAACATTTGTAAATTTCTTCATCAAGCCCCTCAAAGGCCGAGGAGTCATTAGTCTGTATTAATTGACCCAGGAGATCTTTTATCAGATCCCACCTCCTCATTCTTCTATAAATACTTCTGTAGAAGATGAGAAAATGTTGGTCTCTGGACATCTAATTGCATGTAATAGTTTTCTGAAGCTACTGATGTCCTGTGTGCAACTTGAAGATACATAAGCTGATATGAGAAGTTTGAAGTTGTAGAGACCCACCGGGCTTGCTGATTGTAACTGGTTTTAACATCAAATACAAGCTACTGATTTATGGGATCATGATTTATGTCAATGGTGATGTGTTCCTCACTGTCAATTGCTATTTTCTTTAGTGCTTTCACTCTGTCCACTTTCCCTGATAAAGAATAGCAAACATAGAGCTAGGATTTACTCTCAACAGTACCCTACTCTTACTGAAAGCTTTATTTCTATTTTTTCTTCATTCGAACATTCTCTTTCAAGAGTATATTAAAGAAGGTTGGTTTAAAAGCACTTTCCTGATCTAGATTTCTCTTTATGATGAGTATTTTCATTGTTTTCCTTTAGAGTATATTAAAGCAGGTTGGTTTAAAAGCACTTTCCTGATCTAGATCGCTCTTTGTGATTATCATATGTGTTTTCCTTTAGAATATGCTGAAAGCAGGGTAGTTTAGAAGCACTCACCTGATCTTAAGTTATTCCAACTATTTTTTAAAATGTTTTCTAACTGAAAGTACTTCAATATAGGCTAGTTTAAAAGCACTTACCTGATCTCAGAATAATTTTATGTTTTTCTCTAAGTACATGCCGAAGCAAGATAGATTGAAAGCACTTACTTGATCTTAGGATATTCAATTTTATACATTTGTTTTGTTCTCCATTTCCTCTCTGTTTCATTCCATAAAATCAACTTAAGAGATCCTTTGAGATAAGTGACTTGCCCCATGGATCCTTCTTGAACCTTGTTGTCCAATTAAAATCCTCCTATGACTCCATAGCCCAATGGGTTAAACTTTTTTTGTCTTTCTTATCAGCTGAATCATTCCTTTACTTGTATACATCTTCACTCTTTATTTTGAACTACCTTCACCTTCATCATGTCTTTTCCCAACCAAAAACAAACCAACAAAATCCATTCTCCTCATAACTAGCCTAATATCACATTTCAGGCTTTAAAGATCACATCTTTAAACTCATTCATAGAGAGATCCCTCTCTGGATTCAGGAGGGATAGATCCTTGAATCCCAAATTGGTTTGATGTTGTCTTATCTTTTGGTCTTGCAAATGTGGCCAAAACATAGGAACCCCAACACCACCATCCTTTGCCCTTATTTTTACACACATTTCTGAAATTAATGTTTTTAGGGTTGAAATAATTGTTTTTCCCCACTTTGGGTTGAAGAAATGAATCATAATGCTTGCTGTTGGTCATATTATTGAAGGAAATATGATTTAGTACCTGTTATGAGATATATGGATGCATCTCCAACTTTAGAATATCATAATATATTTTTATTGTTGTATAAAATCCCTATTTTGGGATATTACAGTGGTATCAGAGCTCCTTTCTTGGCACATCTTGTGCTTTCATTGAAGAACCAAAGCCATA
Organism: Pinus albicaulis; assembly: GCA_034641835.2. Taxonomy (NCBI): domain Eukaryota; kingdom Viridiplantae; phylum Streptophyta; class Pinopsida; order Pinales; family Pinaceae; genus Pinus; species Pinus albicaulis. The sequence continues at coordinate 515,709,150 of CM076582.1, read as the reverse complement.
GAAGATATAAGAAGATCAAAATGATGGAGAAGATGAGATTACTCTCGTCATTTCTCACATCCGGAAAGGACCTCTCCAAGGAGGTTAAGAAGATGGAGAAGGAGAAGAGGAAGGACCATGCACTTCCTACACTCAAAGATAAGAATACATGAAGCATGAAGAACAATTGGAATCTGAAATTTTATGTGAATACCTTGCTGAATACTGAGCTAAACCTAGAGCCTTCAAAGAGACTCTAGCTTTACCACAATTTATTCAGCGGAAGGAAGAGAGAAGACCCCACAGCTATGGGATGATGAGAGGCAATAGATTTCTATTGTAAACCTTCGATGGATCACTCACATGTGTAGCAAAGGCTTGGGTGATGAAACTAGAGGCTTTCTTCTATCTACATCCTATAGTTGATAGAAAGGTTGTAGAAATTTTAGCGCTGCGCCTTGAAGGTGAAGAAAATATTTGGTGGTTCATCCATTTGAGCCATGCAAGGGTTTCTACTCTTGCTGAGTTTTCTCAAAGGATGATCAGGAGATTTGGCGAAAGGAGGGAGGGTCCCTCACCACTAGTTGAAGAGGAATGTACTAGCGTTTTAGCCATGGAGGAGTAGCCTTCATCTTTAGTAGTTTGGGAAGCCAACACATATGAAGAGGAGACTCTTGCAGCCCTGCAAGGAGCTTCCAAATTTCACCAAGGCATGCTTAAATGTTCATCTCTTGTCATTTCAGCAAACATTATGGATGGGTCCACATCACTGCATACTATTGACTTAGAGCAGCAAAATTTCACTACGTTGTACAATAGCAGTGATGAAGAAAAGAAGAATCATTCCTCATGGGAGCATTCAAATGGAAGCTTCATTGAGGAAGACATGAAGGGAGCAGTAAGGAGTAGACATTTGGAGATAAGAAACTATTTCTCCTCTCTAGATGAAACTCTCTCAATGAGCATGCCACTATTCAAAGAGAGACTTCTACTTGTAGCAGATCCAAGGCCTCTTTGGCTTTGGAAGGCCATGCATGAGGAGGAAATCACATGGAGAGATTTTATTGGAGGTGCACTTCAACACATCATGAAGTGCAAGGTTCTTCAATAGTCTGAGGAGGCTCTTTCCTTCTCACACTTGGATCTTCATGGATTAAAGGAGGAACAAATAGATGATGAAGGACATCTTCGGATGGATAACATATCTCATGTTTGTGTTGGACACTACTTGAGCCATACACATCATGATGGGAGGTTTTTTCCTACCACCTATTTGGGTCCTTATGGGATCAAATTGATCCTTGAGAAGATTGCATTTCAACATCCCATGAAATGCAAGAGTAGAAGTCTAATTTGGGAGAATGATAGTCTTCCTTAGGAGAGTCCTAAGGAAGAACAATATGGAAGACACCCACATGTGGATGGATGGTTGTGGGTGATGAGCAAGAAGCTATAAAGCTACTTGCAAATCTATGATACCGGGTAGCAAGAAGCTTGGATGCGTTGGTTACTCTTGAAAGAGTTTGGTCATCATCCTCTTTCCAAGGGTATGTGGTAGGATACTTGCATCATGGGGCAACAAGGAGAATGGACACATTGTGTTGACATAACATTCTTCATGTCAATCACCATGTTTTCACTACATGATTTGGATGATGGAAGTATGAGAAGGCAACAAAATATTTTATTGCTTGCAATGTTCTTGGGAGAGCAATGGAAGATTTTATCTCACAGTTTTCATGATGTTGTAGGAGTAGAAGATGGCACTATCATAGTGCAAAGGAGCTACTCTTTGGCCTTAGATGTTCAAGAGGTACTTTCCCCATGGGAGAGACTTCTTATGTGTAGCAGCATTATGGGAGATGTCTTTGACATTCTGCATGTCAAATATTTGAGCCATGAGTCGGAGAGAGCCTATTTGCATAGGCCAACAATGTTGCCACCTTGGAGCTGGGTTTTATTGATGGAGTATCCCCAGGATCACTTCACACTTGATGCACTTTATGGGAAAAGAGGAGGTAAGGAAGATGATGTAAGATATGGGGACATCTATTGCTATGATGTACTCTTCTTGTCTTGGATTTCAAAGCATGAGGGAGAGGGTTTACAAGTAGCACTTGGTTCATTTCTCTTCATGGGAATGTGCCAAAATACTATGGAAGATCCATTCATGGATCCATGTGTATTCTTACTTCCAACATATGGTGAGAGCTTTGTTTATGCAACACAATATTTTCATGCTCTTACCATCTCTTGGCAGTGCATTGCTCCAAGAGTAAGAAAGCTCTTGATTTTTCGCCATGACCAATGTTGGGCCAAACTATATGATGGAGACAACCATCTCTTATCTGGCCTTGGGTAGATGTTTTGTCAGTATATGTATGTTTATTTGACTCATATGATTAACCATGTATCGAGAAAAATTTTTCCATGTATTTCTCTGAAGCAGCAGTTTGAAATACTGTGCTATCACCAGTTGGGAAACTATTGGTACCTTCTAGCACCTTATGAAACCATCAGTAATTCCCTTGTTTTGATGCCAATCATGATCCCACTTGCTGGTGTTGTTTTTATCTTTATGGGAGACATGATGTTGAGTGAGGCACATGGTTTGAATGTGTCCTTCTGGGAAGGAGATTCCCACATTTTCTGTAGTACATGTTCTAATGGGAGCATGGGAGAATTTGCAGCACTCACCTTATTAGTTTATTGAGGGAAAACAATTTTTTTGGATGGGAGGACTATAATATTCCTAATTAGCCCAAGCTAATAGGAATATTTCGTTTTGTTTTGATTTTATTAATTGAAGATTAAAATGTAAAGGAGGACATGTAAAATCCTAAAAACATCAAAATAAATCAATGTCCAATGTGAACAGAGGAAAATCAGGGCTGTCTCAATAAAATTCCCTTTTATGTGAAAGAGGATTGAGGAGATTGAATGGGTCAACAGGACCAAATCACAACAATGTCCAGATGCATTGAACCTCCTTGTTGAAAAACGCAGTTTTAGATGGAGGATATTCATGTGAAAGGAGATAGAGTTTTGAAGTTGGTTTAGGGTTTCTCGAGCTCTCATATTATAAAAGGAATGGGAAGGCTCAAGAGAAGGTTGTTCATGATATTTGATTTTGATGTCTGTTTAGACAATTCGAGTTCTCTTGGTTTTTTAGCAGAGACTTGTGAGGATTCCCTGTTTAGGGATTCTCTCTCCTTCCTTTGAGTAGCTCTTGGAAGGTATTGTAATTCTCTTCCACTATCAGGCATATGGCCAAGCTCCATCTCCCTTAGACAATGTAAATGCTATTGAGGTTTACTTGTTTCAGTGAGCTGCAGCAAGTGGAGACTAGATTTGCTCAGATCTAGATTATACTAGTGCCTCTTCTTAGTGAGTGCGTCTTTTATCCTCTTGGAAGCGTGTATTAGCTATTTGGGCTTCAAATTTTGATCTTGGCATGTGGCCAATATATTATCCATCTCTTCCAACGCAGTTATTTGCAAGGACTGCATTATTCTATTCATTGTTGCAGTAGCAGGGTTTATACCCTTGCTTTTGAGCTTGTTCCTTGGAGGAAGGGCAACCATTATCCCGAAAAGATTTATATTTCATTCTTCTTATAATTCTTGTATTTTCTAGCTACATGTATTTAGAGCCTTTTTTTTTTAGATCTAGATCTGCAGATCTTCACTTTTATACAGTGTATCTCATGAAACCCTTGCCGGGTTATTCTCTTTGATGTATAAAGGAGCCGAATCTCCATTTTTCTTCATAATTTCATGTAATAAAATCAAGATATGATATTAAAACTATCTTGTATTCAAAGCATTCAAAAAATCACGTATTATGTGCTTTAGTAAATTTCTGTTGAGTCAAGTCATGGGGTTTGGGCAATTTTAAGCCATATCGGGAGTGGGAGATATGTTTAACATAGATAGAGTCATTTGTTTTAGCTCAAATTTGGTATGTAAGTCCTGTATGACCTAAGATAAGGGATCCCACTATCCTTTGACCTTATTTTTACGCACATTTATGAAATTAATGATTTTAGGGCTGAAATAGCTGCTTTTCCCCACTTTGGGTTGAATAAACGAATCATAATGCTCGCTGCTGATCATATTATTGAAGGAAATATGATTTAATACCTGTTATGAGCCATATGGCTACATCTCTGACTTTATAATATCTTAAGATATTCTTAATGTTGTAGAAAACCCTATTTTGGGATATTACACAACACCAGACAAGATATTTAATTTATTGTTGGAATTATTTCCATGCTTATAAAAAAAACTTGTGAAGGAAATTGGTTTGTTGCAATAAGAGTTCTATAATACTTGAATGGAACTCAATACTTTGGACTCAAGTATTCCTAGGTGGATTACTACATCTCGATTGGATATTCTGATTCAAAATTTTATGGGGATAAATAAAATGAAGCATCAAATTCAAGATATGTCATGATTATTGCATCAATAACTATCTCCTATAGGTCACACAAAAATTCAGTTCTAGAAGATTCCACAATAGAGGTAGAATATGTGGCAAAAATAAAAGAAACAAAGGTGAATGTGTGTCTTATAAAAATACTTGAATATTTGTAGGAGAAGCACTTGAATTCTAATTTATTCTAGTAGACATTACTTTTGTAATTAGGTTGGCCAAGAATCCTAGATTACATAATGGAACCAAGTACATAAAAAAAAAGTACCATACGATTCGATACCATGTAGATGCCAAGACTATCCATTTAAGACATTGTTCCAACACATGAGAAAATTGTAGACATATTCAATAAATTAATTGGAACAGAGGAGTTTTAAAAGTTGAGAATTATTCTTGGACTTACAAAAATCCCTTTGGATTAAAAGGGAAAATGTTAGACACATAACCCATCACAATATTTATTATTGCACATAATGTGTGGGTAGATGAAATGAGAAATCATGAGGAAGACGAAGAGTCCCTCATAGAAGGTGAAGTGAATAGCCACCTTCTTTGTATATATCCAAATTTGAGTTAATGAAACATATTTACAAGTGTGGAGTTGATTCCAACACCTAACAATAAGGGATTTTAAACAAATAAACAACAATGCTAGAGTATTTGGTTGCTCAATTACTAAGAGTGGTTTAGTTTATATCCATATTCACAATTAAAGTTATGTTGATGGTGTTGGAAACCGCCAACATACAAGGTGGTTCCCCTGATATGAAGTCCCAACTAGACATCAGATCGTTTGGAGTAGGAGCCCCATTCGGGAAATAAGCTGGACTTCCATTATTATATTCTTAAAGATTTGCCTCAGTTGCAATTTACAACATAAGACAACATGCATATAATTTTGAGATAAGCAAGTAAGATTTTGTGAAACAAAAAATTTCAATGCGTACAAGGTAATTTCACAAAGGGGAAAAGAGAGAGTGATCCTTTAGAAGAAAATTAATAGTACTATCATAATTGTTATGAAATCAGCTCACAAAAATAGAATAAAAGATAGATCAATGGCGTAGAAATCATCCTCTTCAAGGGGAAACCTCCTTTACATTACATAAATGAACAATTCTTGGATGATACAAACGAAAAAACCTACTTTATATATATAGGAGTCTAAGGGGTCCCAATATAATCAGAGCCTACATAACAATAATAATGTAAGGGCACAACAATAACAATAGTAGGATTCTAAGGGGTAAAATAATAGCAATATGGGTACTACATAGGCACACCAATAACAATAAGGGGGTTACAATAACAATAAAAATAAGGGGTTATACTAGTATTATAGGGACCTAACATACCCCTCGCCTTCAAACAAGTGTTGTCCTCAACACTTGAGTAGTTATGGATGCTTCTGTATAAAAATTCTCATCCTCCCATGTGGAATATTTAGCTGGTATGTTCTTCCACTAGATGAGATACTTTGAAATTGATCGATTTCTTAGTTGTCGAGTTCTTGTTTTTGTGACTGCTTCAAGTTCCAATATGATTTTTTCTTCATTTTCAAGTTTTGGAAATATTGTTTGAGCTGGGAGCTTGTCACATATAACCTTATTTAGCATGAAACATGTAAAATTGGGTGCATTCGGGAAGATGCCAAAAACTCCAATTTGTATGCCATAGTACCAATCTTTTGAAACACCTTGGAAGGACCATAAAATTTTGGTGATAATTTATTATCCTTCTTAGCTTGCTTGAGGAACATTTGTCTGTATGGTTGTAGCTCTAAAAATAACCAGTCTCCTACATTAAAACTTCTTTTGCTACGATGTTTATTTTCCTGTTGTTTCATTCGATTCTGCGCCAAAGTGAGGTTATCCTTTAAGAGTTGGAGAACTTGTTGTTGATTCTTGATGTATCTTCCTCTGCTTGAACCTGTAGTGAGCATAATTGTGCACTTATGTCTTGTTGTTATTTCTTTAGAAGTTTTTTCATGACATTAGAGCTGATTATATGTCCTTGGTTTCCTTGTAATACCCCGTAATTCAACTTCCTTTTCTTCCCAAAAAAAATTCAAGAAAAGATCTTGAAAATTAAAAGCTATAATCCATAAGAATTGTAACCATAGGACTCCTAGTACAAAATCAACACCACCCATTGGAATAGAAAGAATTGGACTATTTAATACATATTCCCCCATGGTTATCTTGATATTATGGTACTTTACAGAGAAATTTACAATTCCTCAATTTGAAACCATCACTTGACACTCTGGTGCTGGATATAGGAATAAATTCAATTCCATGGCTATCCTATAATGAATAAAATTATGGGTACTAACCAAATCAATCAGTAATATTACCTTTTTCTTCTTGATATGTCCTTCAACCTTGAAAGTTTGAGGAATGGTAATTCCTCCCAATGCATTGCAAGATATCAACGGATTCATTTCTTCTTTCTCTAGGGTTGGTTCCTGGTGTATATCCTTTTCTTTTGAATTTTATTCTTTCTTTTCTTCCTCCTCTTCATAATCTATGTAAATTAATTTCTTCTCAACACACTTATGAACTTTACTGTATTTTATATCACAAATATAACACAACCATTTTTCTGTTTTTTCCTCCAATTTTTGTGGTGTTAACCTTGTAGGTTGTGGAAGGCTAGGAGAAACAACATTTCCATCTTTATAGTTGTGATTGGTAAACTTACATGTTGCCATAATTTTTCTTTCAAACCTAAATTCCTTCTCAAATGTATTAGGTTCCCAAAGGTGAAACTCATGTTGGATATTATCCTTGAAAGTCCCTGTGAAGACATCAATCCTACGTTCCTCTGGAATATATTTTACCCTTAAATTCAATTTTTGGAAGTCCTCAATGTGCTCCATCATTGAACCCTTTTGTTTGAGATTTATTAATTGGCTAAAGAAGGTGTTTCTCTTTGTATCCTCATAATGTGCTATCATTTCATCTATAAAAATTGACCAAATGACAAGTGGTTTATGAGAACAAAGCAATAGATACCATACGAACTGATCTTGTTCTAACTATAAAGTTGCAATGCGTACCTTTTTTGTGGGTTGCACATTATGAAGTTCAAAGTATTGCTCCATTTGTAGTATCCATGTTATTAGACCCTTTCAATAAAAATTCCTCATATAGATCTTTGGAATATGGTGGGTTTTCAATCCAACGTTAGTCTATGAAATCATGATTAACATTCCTTTTGTTCTCATCATGAGCTTCCTCTACGACCTTTTCATCATTAGGAAGATTTTCTTGTAGCAACTTTGTCAAACCTTCCTTCATACCTTAAATTTTTTCTTCTATACCATTAATCTTCAATTCCATCCATCTTAGCTTCCATGTTTTCTATTAAACCATACATGTATTCTTTTAGTTCATATTTGTGAGAGAGAAATTTGTTGCACTTAGTCTCATAATTTTGATATATCATGGTTCAATTCTTCATCTTCATGCATCATAGTAGATTTTTCTAAGGGATTAATGGGTATAGAATTCTTTTTTGGAGGAATTTTAGAACCCAATATAGATAAATATGCTTCAATATGCCCTTGGAATCACTTGAAACTAATTTTTCAAACAAAATTTATGAAATTAAAAAAAAAATACACACCCTTTTCTTTTTTTAGGAGCCTGATATTGAAACATTTTTAACTCTGTAATTCAGATCTTCAAGTTCTGAACTTTTCTCCTATGGTAGCCCTCTAAGTCTTCTTTCCAATGCCACATGCCAGACCTAATTTGGATTCTTCAAGTTAAATTTATGCCCAATCTCCCACAATGAGATAATTATGGGTTGGTTCAGCATAGTGAACTTGAACGACATGCCACGTGTCACTGTTTTGACATTCGGCTCCGAAAATGAATACAAAAGATACTACAGTATACACAAATTTTGGCCACTTTTTACAGAATTCTAATCCGATTTCTGAAATGAAAGTTATGAAAATTGTCCCTTAGCCACCTATTTGAGATGAATTATGGCACCTGCAAAAACCCTAAATTTCTCATATCATATATCCGAACCTATAGAGAACCAAGATATGAATTTTTTCCACGACGTTCCTCAGGATTTCGACTCAATGGTTTTTTTTAGCTTTTGAAACTTTGTAGAATTTTTTTTATAGTGAAAATTCCATGATGACCTGTTTGCAGCAGCGAAACCCTAAATCCAAAGCTCTAATACCAAATGTTATGAAACAAGATCACAAAATAGAAGAAAATATAGATCAACGACGTAGAAATCAACCTCTTTGAGGGGGAAACCTCCTTTACATTACATAAATGAACAATTCTTCGATGATACAAGTGAAAAAACCTGCTTTCTATATATAGGAGTCTAAGGGGTCCCAATATAATCAAAGTATACATAAAAATAATAATTTAAGGGAACAACAATAACAATAGTGGGCTTTTATGGGGCACAATAATAACAATATGGGGACTACATGGGAACACCGATAACAATAAGGGGGTTACACTAATAATAACTATAAGGGGTTATACTAGTATTATAGGGACCTAACACTAATAAAGACACGAAAATATATGCAGTAAAAATCATTAGTTAACCTGTGAAATAGTTCATAAAGAAACAATGATCATGGAAGAAAAAAGAACGCACAATTCAAAGATGTTCACCAAAAACAATGAAATAATTCATTTTATTTAGTACATGTGAATGCAGAAATACATCACAAACATTAAAATAATTGTCTCGCAACATTCTCAATACATGCATGAAAGTGCGCAGGCTCTGAGAGCTTCAAATCATTAAGTGAAAGTTACAAGATACACAATTACAAGGCTGCATCACTAGCTCCAATAGTGGAATGTTAAGCCACTACTTGATCCTCAAAATAATTATATTTTGTCCTATACGAAGCTTGAGAAGAAAAGGTGAAAAATCCTTTGCTTGAGCTTTAAGGATCTATTTATAACAAATGAGGTGACTATTCACCTCCCATGTGACTCTTGACCTCCCTCATGACTCTTGAGATTCCATATGACTTTTGAGCTCCTACGTGACTCTTGGACTTCCTAGTGACTTTAAACATTCCATGTGTGACACTTGGGCTTCCACAAATTTTACATTTTCTAATTTTCAAAATTACATAATTAGATTTTACCAATAATGTGGCAAAATACATGAGACATAACAACACTCTTGTGATGGAACTTTAAAGAGATTCAATTTGGTGACTATGACATGAGAATTCATTGTAGTGTATCAATGAAAATCTCATCCTAATAATGAGTCTTTTTTATGACTCGAAACATAGACTCTAAAATGACAACTGTGGATATAACTTCGGAGCATCATTCTTCAAATGTTAGCCATAGAAACCTCCAAAAATATTTTCTCTTTGCTGATATGCCTTCAACCCTTCATGATAGGCCTTTCTTGTACTTCATCTTCACCCTCCAAAGGGTCTGGTTATAACACTAGAGTCTTCCATGTCATCTTGGTCTTCATCTATATGTGGTAGTTCATTGCTCCTTTATCTCCTTGTTCAATAGTCCCTATGTGCCTCACCTCCACAAGTGTCTTCCTGCATCTTCTCTTTGATGAATTATTTGCACATTATATACTATGTTAAGATGGTAGGGCTTGTAAGTAAATTTCACTCATGGAAAGAAAAAATCCATCCCAAAATCACCTAGTCTACCTTGTTTTCTCATGCAAGTAACTAATTGCGAAGGGATAGTGTGCAAGAGCCGAAAGAGAGGCATTCTTAGGTGTAGTATGAAAATATAGGAGGAAAGGATGATAGGCATAGGCATTGGAAGTCTGCAATGCACAATGGAAAGAGAGAGGATGCAAGTCTTGGGAGCACTGGGGAATTCCAGGAGACAAGGGTGGAAAGCTTGGGCACTGTGACTGCACAATGTGCAGTGAATGCAGAGGAGGCTCAAGGGATTGCATAGGTTTCCACTATAGAGGTAAATAAATGGCCCTAATTTCCATTGAGAATGTGAAGTGTGCAATTCAAGGTAGGTTTGGTCTAAGGCTTGCGCAGTGGAAAAGTGTAAGCGACAAGGTTGAGTGACTATGATCTGAGGTTGCTCAATGCGCAATGAAGAAGGATGTATTCCAGATGGGTGTAGTGTGAAGGTCTAGGAAGTAAGGATCTCATCATTGAGGCTTTGGATTGTTAAATGTGCTCATCACTTGGTTGGAATTTGAATGTGCTCATGACATATGCAAGTTGGAGGAACTCCAAAATTTACTAAGTGTGATATTAATGACATATGAGAGTAAAAGTAAAAGAATATAATAGGTCCTAAACATGATCAAACACACATATACAACCAAGCACATGACAAGAATATGAACAGTACCCAAAACCAACATGCGTACAACAAAATGACATTAAAGCGACACTTATCTCCAAGTGCGACACTTAGGGTGTATATATTTACGAAACATGTGTCGATTGCAACCAAAAGTTGTTCTATACCATGGGAATGTGTCTAACACATGTTCTTATGAAAAACAGGACTAGTTAACACAAGAGAGTGCACTAGATCTGCCTCTTAGAGGTGTGTTAGAGTTTCCTTTAACAAAAGATGACACTTCAAACTTCTTTATAAAGGAACTTAACCCTTAAAAAAATTAGAGAACATGCATGGAATATCTTTAGTGACTCAACGAAATATTTCACATGATTAATGGAGGCTCCAAATTTTGAACGTATGAAATATTTGGGAGGGTGTTGTAGCAGCGAAAACATTTAGTGTTTCACTAGAAGAACCCCAACTTCTCTGTTAAGGTCTAGCTTTTTGTGCACATAGTCTAGACCTTCAAGAAGTATTGATTCACCATGTATATAACCATAGATTCCTCTATTCCATTTCTTGACATGAAAAGTTTAAAAAAATGGTCATACCTAATTTTTTTGATTGGGGAGAAGGATAACATATATTCATGAGTTTAGGATGATCAGAGTTTTAATATCATCTTTGGTGTTTCTCTATTACTAGCAGGCGTGTTCAATACCTCGACGGAGTCACTTCAAGGAATCAAAAGCATTGATTCACTGCTAGCAAGCCTATTCAATACCCCTATGAAGTTTCTTGCTTCACCTCTCTGCATAGGAAGCCTTTCCCTTATTTACCCTTTATTTTATTTTCAATATGCTCTTAGCATTTATTAGGCATTTTATTTTTCCAAGGTGGAAGAGGGATCCCGAATTATTTTATGATTAAGATAGGTTGTTCCTTATTTTACAGAGACTCTTATATATACCTTTGAGATTAGTTTTCTCACTTTGTTTTTCTCCTTTCCATTCTATATTCAATTGGATCGACATGTCAAAACATTGTTTAATTACAATTACAAGTCAAGGAATGGAGATCCTAGAATAGTTACGAGCATCATAATTTCGCTAAATTTTTCAGTTAGGAATTAATCATATTTTCCATTTATACATCATTGGCCTTAAACATATTATGACCCAAGTGAAGAAGAGGGACCAAAAGTTAGCCAAGAGTTGTTGGATGTCACAATTCCCTTTTAAAACTTTTGCCACCTTTTCTTAGATCAAAACATAACATTTACACACAAGATCTTGTTTATGTAACATTGCTCATAAAAATGAGAAGACACAAAAAACTACATGACATCACAAAATAAAATACAAAACAGCCAAGGAAAGCAATATGTACATAGGTAGAAACACAACTGTGATGTTGCTACTAGAAATAATGTTTCAAATCTTGGCCATTAATGGGAATAGGGTCAATCCTCCCATCTAAATATTGAAGACAATAAGAATTATGGCCAGCCTTATCATGAATGGTGAAGGGTTTGATCCATAGGGATTGGAATTTGGTGTGTTTACCTTTCTCTTCATGGGGCTTGTCCCATTTCAATACTAGGTCTCCCACATTGAACTCCTTGTTCCCTGCAGATTTCTTGTCAACCAACATTTAATACGGTTCTAGTGCACACCTTTTTTTTCTTTTGTCTTATGCATTTATTCCTATAGTCTAATAAGGGTGTCTATCCTACTCTGAACAACCATACATGGTCTAGCTCAGGATTCTTGAGAAATATATAAGGCTGGGAGGTACAAGTTCAGAGGAAGGATGACTTCTTTTCCATGCATGCATGATGAGGTAAGGTGAGGTCTTCATGGTCAGCCAACAAGGTATTCACTAATGGTTTACACCAATTCCTTTACTTAGAGTAAATGGTTTTATTTATGATGAAAATTAAATTCTTATTTGTAGATTCAACTAGTCCATTTCCCTGAGGGTAATAGTTAGATGCATGATTTAAAACAATACCATTTTCTAGTGTAAAATCATAAAGTTTTAATGATGAAAAGAAATTTTCGATGTAAAAAAAAGTGATATGGGAACACCAAACCTGGTAATGATATCTTGTTTGATGAAGTGAATGACTTCCTACTCATTCACTTGTCTTAAGTGAATGACTGCATGCCGAGTAAATTAATCTATAGTGGTTAATATATATCAATGTAGCTTTGATGAATGTGGAAAAATATTTCCAATGATATCTCCCCATTATTGAAATGATTCTTTTATAACAATGGGCTACAATGGCGTAACTGAGTTCCTTTTGTTACCAACACATATTTGACATACAATACACTTACAGGCATAATCGTGAGTATATTTAAATAGTGTGAGCCAATAATACCTAACTTGAATTACTTTGTGATCTATAGTATAACCCGCATAATGTCCACCAAATATCCCATCATGAAGGTCCTTTAAAACCCTTTATGAATCTAGATATTCCAAGCATATGAGTAGGACACCATTGTGGTGCTTTCGTAAAACATGCCATGGAAAAGTTGATAAGATAAAGCTTTGAGATGAATCACCCTTTTCTGTTTTTTTCGATAAGCATGAGGGAAATGTTAATTGCTCTAGATACTGTCACACATCAACGTACCTAGATGTGGTTGCACTTATAGGGGTAACTTGACGATGTTGTACATACCAATTTCTTCTTTCCATTTAGAAGAATCCTCTTCTTGTGAGTTGGTTGCTTCCGTTGCAAGATGATAAAGACCATAGCCTTTGTCTGTATGGACTGGATTAAATTCAAAATAATATTCTTGAAGAATTGTCATCCATTTCACCCTCCTCTCACCCAATTATTTTTGTAGAAAGAGTGATCTAATTGCTGGGTGAAGCACAAATATGATAACATCAATTTTCAAGAGGAAAGGCATAAAATGTTTCACATCCTTGTAGGCCGTATATGCTTGTTTATATATGGTAGGGTAATTCAATTTAGATCCCTATAGGCCAACACTCATAAAAAATATTGGTCATTGGTTAACCAGATGGTCTTTCTGAGTTAGAACGACTGCAGTATATGTATCAAAAGAAAAGGTATATAACAATCTCTATTGAACTTTGGACTATACAATGTTGGGGAATCGATCATCGATTATTTTATTTACAAAAAAAAATCCTTTTCCTTTTGTTCCCATTTTTATATCACATCCTTCTTGATCATCTCTTGTAAAGGTTTAATAATTTGTGCATAATCAAAGATAAAATTGTGGAGAAAATTAATCTTCCCCAAGAAATATTGCATGGATTTCTTGTTCATGTGATAGTGAATCTAAGCAATATTCTTGATATACTCTGGGTCCAATTTAATTCCACTCTTTTATATAATGTTTCCCAAAAGGTTTCCCTCGAATACTTTGAAGATGATTTTCTTAAGATTTAATGATATGCTAGATTTAGGACACCACTCAAATATCTACTTTAGATGAGGAATACGATTTGATATTTTCTTGGAAAACACTATAACGCCATCTAAATAAATGAACACACTCTGGCCAATTAGTCCTTAGAAGATGATTTCCATATCCTATTGAAAAGTAGCAACAACATTTATGAGCCCAAAAGGTATTCATCTAAATGTGAATGTACCCCATTTTGTCATGAATGTTGTTTTTAATTTATCGGGTTCCGCTACCAGAACTTGGTTGTATCTAGAAAATCCATCCAATAGTGAGAAAATATTTGATATGGATACCGTTTATAGAATCTGATCCATAGATGACATGGGATAATTGTCCTTATTGGAGGCTTGGTTTAAATTCTGAAAATATACGCATAAGCGTATTTCACCAGACTTCTTTCTGATTGGGACCAAGTTAGATATCCATGTAGAGTGACGAACTTTGAAGATGATCCGAGCATCCACTAACTTCCTTAATTATTTCTATATAAGGAGTTCAAGGTAGGATAAACTTTTCTCAACTTTTTTCTGAAATGGCTTAACCCCCTCCTTGATTGGTATCATGTGCTAGATGATTCACATATCATAAGTTTTCAAACCATAATATGTCCATGTGAATACATCTCAGTACTTTTTGAAGAGACAGATAAAATCTCATCACTCATGAGGTGAACAAAATGTACTGAGGTTTACATAATTTGGATCCTCATTTTTGCCCACGTTGACTTGGTCATGAAAAAATGTGGAAATTTTGGTATTTGTATTCATTCATCCCCTGCAGTGAACTTGCAAGTCATAAATATTTTCCAATGGCACCACACCCTTGGGCATGAAATTTCCTTTATTTTCTTTGGCTCTTTCTTATAATGACCGCTCATGCTCATCTTCATCGATTAAAACATATTTGAACACATCATCATTGGCCATGAAATCCAATATGCGTTGATCATCATTGAACACATGAAAAATAGTGACATTATCAAGAATGGATTGCTTATAGATAATCTCAACAGAAAAGCCATCTCTAAGTGGTGACAACCTAGCAGTTGCATTCGCTAAAGCATTTGTGACTGCATTGTTAATCCTAGGAACATATTTAATATCAAAATTTTGAAATAAATATATAAGATGCCATACCTTTTGCTTGTAGTATTTATGATTAGGTGATACACAGTAAATAATATTTTGTACCTGAAATGTAACAATATATGAGTCACCTATTACCTTTAATGATTCCATATTTAGGTCGATGGGTTTCTTTAGTCCAAGAATGAGTGCCTCATATTTTTCAACATTATTCATGCACTCAAACTCCAATCAACATGAAATATGATGTTTTTACTTCTGAGGGTAATTAAAAATGCAACCAACTCCAGATACCTCCCATGTTTTTGAACCATCAAAATACATAGTCTAAATAACAGGAACAACAGGGTTATTTTCTACACTAGTACTATTTACATATATAATACAAGTTTTATTATTTCCATTTGGGTTGCAAGGAAGGAGTTAACCCTATGTGTCTAGTAGTAAAAAATATGGTTGCACAAGATAACATCCAAGATCAACTTCTAAAATGAAATTTCTGAATATTTCTTGCGCAAAGCTAATTAGCTCATTCTGAACTTCAAGCACTATTACGGTATACTTCATAAATTGTCCACTTTCTACTTGAATATGATGATTCTTTCCCTTGTATGGGAGCCATAAATAAGACCGGTCAGTAGCAAAGTATCCTTACAATTTGTTAGACCAATCTCTACTTAGAAGTAGCCCATAGGCTTCTAGAATGTCCACAATGATAATATCTATGCATTGGTGAAATATATCATTAGAATATAAATGAATTAAAACATTTTTTAGTTCACCAATTTCCTACACTTGTAATCTGTCTAACTGTATAATTATCACATCAGTATTTTCCCATTTTTCTTTCATTTTCTTAGCAACATATAGGGGCATGAAATTTTCGGATGCACTAGAATCAACTAGGTAATTATGGAAATTATAATTAAATATTTCAAACATTTAGAGAAAATGGGAGAAATGAGATCTTAAATTTACATTAACTGCATTGAAAAGAGATTCAAGGATAATATTTGACTTACCGAATGAGGCTTTGGAAGTAGTAGTTGTCTTACCTAATGGATCCTAGGATGAGGATGCTTAGATAATAAATTCCCATTGAGCTACTGTTAGATGGATAAATCCTTCTTGTGGACAAGAATGATCTCCCTAGTATCCTAAGGATATCTAGAAACAGACAACCAAATGCAATCCATTTTCTCTAGATAATTTTTGATTTAGAATTATTAATTAACAAAGTATGAGGACATGCCCCTACCTGAAATCCAATGGTTGCAGTAATTTTTATATCCATTCGTTCCAAAAGAGGTCACTTCAGCAAGTGAGACCTGCAATCAAAGACATAAAAGAGGATTAAAAGCACCTACAAGATATAATAATTCAGAAAACACTAATATATCTCAATGATCAAGGAATCCAAGAATTAAATTACTCAAATAGATACATGAAAAATTTAATGATAAAATAGAATCCATTTGTATTAACTTGTATAATAAGAAGTAACCTTACAACCTTGTCACCTTGATGTCATACAGGTTCTTCTGGATTCCTCAAAAACCATTTCCTCTCCGTTTGACAAGACTTCTCCTCTCTGAACTACCATGAAACTATGGATATGAGTATGTGATCGTTCTCATACCAATGATGCCAAGTATTTATGCAAGTGAGCCTCTCATTGTCTTCTCGTCTTCCTTTGACTTAGATCCGGTAATTGACATGGTAAACCCTATGGGATTATTTGAGTGCGATGTTCTTATCCCTATTGAGTCCCTTGACATGTGTTCCTTCCATAGAACTGTTCTTCCATCAGATGAAGACCTCTTCGAATCCATGATTGAGAAGTTTCCTTTGACATGTGTTTCTTCTAGTTAGAAGCCATGACAAGGATACTGTGAGGATAGTTCCTTTTACTATGTCAACCTCATTAAAAAATGAAACAAGTCTGCGAGGATAGTTCCTTTTACTGCGTCAACCTCATTAAAAAATGAAATGAGTCTGTGAGGATAATTCCTTTTACTGTGTCAACCTCATTAAAAAATGAATCAGTTCATTATGAGGATGGTTCTTTTCCTATGTCAACCTCATTAAAAAATGAAACAGGTTCCCTTGAGGATAGTTCCTTTTACTGTGTCAACCTCATTAAAAAATGAAACATGTCTTTGAGGATAGTTCTTTTAATGTGTCAACCTCATTAAAAAATGAAACAGGTCACCTTGAGGATAGTTCCTATTACTGTGTCAACCTCGTTAAAAAATGAATCAGACAATGAGCATAGTTCTTTTTTTGTGTCAAGCTCATTAAAAAATGAAACAAATCCTCTCCCAATTGAGTCGAGTCTTTGATTAGATCTCGTAAGTGTCAAGTCGAGTCTTTCATCCGATCTTGTAAATGAACCTTCATTCCATCCACCTAATAGTAATTAGTAGTCCACTTAGGTGAATGAAATGAAGCTTGGGGGGCATGGAAACTTATCTCAAGCATATTTTTCTCTCTGTTTCAAGCTTCTGTAAAAATTAAACAAACCTATCTCAAGCATAGTTTTCCTACGTTTCAAGCTTGTGTAAAAATGAAACCACTCTCAAGCATAGTTTTTCCTACGTTTCAAGCTTGTGTAAAAATGAAACCACTCTCAAGCATATTTTTTCCTATGTTTCAAGCTTGTATAAAAATGAAACCTATCTCGAGTCCATTTCGGTTATTATTTTCAAGACTTGTTAAACTCATGAAAATATTGAGATTATTTTGCTATATTTTCATGCTCGTAAAACTTACATGAAAATGCCGAGTTCTTTCTGTCTTTTCCTACTCGTTAATTAAATTGAAAGTCGGCCATTGAGTATAATTTTTATCACTTTTTCAAACTCGTTAAAACTTACAAAAAAGAAAAACCATTGAGTATACTTTTATCAAATTTTCGGGCTCTTGAAAATTACGAAAAAGTGAAACCCTGGAGTTCTCTTTTAAGACCTTTTCAAACTCTCTAAATATGAAAATATTGTCGAGCACTTGACTATTCGAACTCATTAAGGAAATGAACAGTCATCACTTTAGTTAAGTTTACCCCCATTCCAGGCTGAAATGGACTATTTGAAAAAAACGTATACATTGATTAATCATGGTCAATAGAGTTCTCTCCTGCATCATTTTATCCTTTTTCGGGATTGAGAGACTAAATTTACAAAAAAGTACACCCATGGAGTTTTCTTAAGTTTTTCTTCTGACTCCCTAAAACTGAAAAACATCAAGTTTATCTTATACCAGACCCATTAAAACTTAACAGTAACGGACCTGAACAGGAACGAGCCAATCCTTCTTAGGGTTCGATTTTTATACTAAGTTGGACTCATCTGAAGGATGAGATTACACAACAAGAAAATGTTATCCATAAAGAGGTACTTGCCATAAATGGTGGGGGAAAAGAGAGAAAATGAATCTTCTTGTCATACTTTGTTTCAAAAAAGTAGTATACCACTCTTGAACATGACACTCTTGTCACACTCATTCCTGGGTTGGGAAAATCCTTTGTCTAATATTTAATCAAAACACATTGAAATTCTTCAACCAGTTTCTGGGTATTAGCTTTAGTTTAATTGTCACCAAACCATCTGCAATGTCGTTATGTGTTCAAGAGACAGTTCAAATAAACCATTCATTGCAAACATTTGTCTCCATTCGCGTTGACCATCCCTGAGTTAGTCCTTGCTAAAATTTATTCAAAACTTGATCTAATGGTTTTGTGTCGTGGGCTTTCTTATGATGGGTCACTTCCTATCGACGACAACTCATCATCTAGAAAGTTGATCTAGAACCCTATCAGTACCTTGGGATCTTCATGCCCTAATGGCAGGTTCCTTGCCTTCGATGACCTGTTGCATCATTGACCTTGGATCGAATGATTCTGTGAAATGTTCAAATGCAAATAATTCATTCACACTTCATGGATTGTACTGAGTACCTTGAGAGCCATTGTCATTATTGGTGATTTCTCTCACACTTGTTAACAGTTCACATCATTGACTGATAATCAAGTGGTTTCTACCATGTTCAACTTTGACACAATCAATTGCATGGATAGTATCATACTAGTTCAGGAAGCAGAAATCAAGACCCTGGATCTAGTTTCCACCATCTAGGTTGCGAGGAGTTTTATTATTCATGATATAGTAGACAACTTATGATAGATGGCTGCGTTTATCCTGTGTCTACTATTGATGTAATTCTAAAATCATTTATGTATCAGAACATGTAGTTATTTTTGATCTGAATATGGGAATGCCTACCTCAAAGATGATATACATATATGTTTGCATTGATTTTTTTTTTGCAGGTTTCAACCGATATGTCTGCAATCCAATCCTCAGAATGATAAAGCACTTCACTCTTCAGAACTACTTCAGACTTCGCGCTTTAGGGGGAAATATGTTACATTAAATTTTTTCACCATGAAATTTAGCTGTCTATATGGGTTCATCATTACCTATATTATGCTCCCTTAGAGGTCCAAAACCCTAAATTTCCTAAACCAAGTCTTGGAATTGGAGAAAAGCTCATTAAAACCTCAAAAAGCCCAAATTCCCAATTTTCCTAGTCCTTACCCGTAGTACCGTGGTTTCTTGCTTTATAACCTACGACACATCCCACAAGTTCTACTTATTAAAACCGCAGACCTCCATAAAAGGTAAAATAAAATAAAAAGTAACTTCTAGAAGTCCAACTGGTTGAATATTTTCCCAACTAGAGGCTTCTAGAAGCGTATTCAGGTGGACCTTCATCCCTTCATTCATGAACCTATATCCCTTCATTAATGGAGTTTATCCCTTGGTATTTGGAGCTCAAATCCCTTCATGAGAGGAATCCACCCCCCTCTTCATGGAACTGAAACTACCTCCATTTCCCTATAAATTGAGCTCATGTTTCAGTCTCAAGGGTAGATTGATAGATTGGTGATAATATTTTTTAAGGAGAATTGCTGAAGAAATCATACTCTTTATACTTGGAATCATTGGTATGAGAATGATCACATAATCATATCCATAGTTTCATGCTAGTTCAGAGAGGAGAAGGCTTGTCAAACAGAGAGGAAACGGTTGTTCAAGACCCCGGAAGAACCTGTATGACATCAAGGCGAAAAGGTTGTAAGGTTACTTCTTATTATAAAAGTTAATACAAATGGATTCTATATTCTCATTAAATTGTTCATGTATCTATTTGAGTAATTTAATTCTTGGATTCCTTTATCACTGAGATAGATTAGTGTTTTCTGAATTATTATATCTTGCAGGTGCTTTTAATCCTCTTTTATGTCTTTTATTGTAGGTCTCACATGCTGCAGTGACCTCTTTTTGAATGACTGGATATAAATATTACTACAACCATTGGATTTTAGGTAGGGGCATGTACTCATACTTTGTTAATTAATAATTCTGAATCACAAATGATCTAGAGAAAATGGATTGCATTTGGTTGTTTGTTTCTAGATATCCTTAGGATACTAGGGAGAAAAACAAACTTGATATGGGATAAATTGGGTATAATGTTGATATCGTTCTTCTCCTGTAGTAATTAGGCCTACACAAGGGGTGTATATATACCACCTCAAATTTGGTTATTTCAGTTAGGCCAAGAGCTCCTGTTTATGGGCTCTCAGTAAATCCTGCAAACCCTACTTGAAAAATAGGAATTTATTTTATTTTTTCATATTTTAAAAGGTATATGTGGGTATAGCATTATGGGACCCACGTATGTACACAATTTAGTGTGGGTAGAGTCGTGTATGGATTTTGAGATACTTTTTTTTAGTATAAAGTCAAGTATGCATGGGAAAAAGGATTTCCTAGGGCCATAAAAGAACATTAGGTCTAAAGGAATGCTGAATTATGATATAATAGATGCCCCCAAATATATGAGGTTAGAAGGGGAACATGATGGAAAAAATATATTAAGTATAGGGATAGGAGTTATTTGAAAACTTGGGAGGAGATCACCAGATTCCAGCCCATTGAATACCTGTGGAAGGAGTCAGAAATAAAACTCATGTCTGAGGCGGGCATACCCATGCTTAGAAGTAGTAAAGCATGTTCGTTGATCAATTATAAGGCATATCCAAAATGTATACATAAGTGTACAAAAGGAGCTGAAGAATACATAATGGATCATCAAATCATAGCCATAGAAGATCACAATGAATATATGTCACAGAATTTCCGATCAATGATGCTAGAAGATTTTCTGATTAATAATACTACATAACTAATCCTCATAAAGTACCAAGTCATATAGGTGGAATAGTGGTACCGCATAAACTCAGGTGCCAACATATAATATGTTGCCATGAAAGACCAAAACATATAAAAGTGAGAGGTGTCACTAGAAGAGAACTGAAGGAGCTGTCAAGTGAACCAAGATGTTAACATACCCTGAGGCCTTCACCGATCGCAAATGGTACATTTCTGCGTTATGGGAATAGATGAGATGAATTAAACCATGTGATAAATCATTTGATTACCAGTCATTGATGTATACCGTTAACAAACACAATACAACTCACTAATAATGATAATGAGTGTCAAGGTACCCCAGTACAATCAAATAAGTGTGAATATATGTGTTGAATTTGAACACTTGAAAGAATCTATCAATTAAGAGACTTTGATGTATTCTCATTGTCGATAGAAAATGAATTCGCCACTGATGACTGAAAACCCTAAGGTACTGAACAAGGACTCTATACCTTGTTCCCAAAGTAATGATTTGGATTCAATGGGAAAATATCCACTGGAAGGAAGACATTAAGGAATGCTACATCAACCAGTGCAATGATAACCCACAAGCCAATAATTTGGAAGAAATCAGAAGAATAAAGATGAATTAACCATTACAAAGTACATTTTAAACATACACAAGATATGGTTAGCATACGATAGAAATCCTATGAACCAACCAATAATGAAAGTTGACACAGAGGTGATGAATCCACCAATAGGGTCAAATGGAAACCAAGGTACTACATGAATCCCAATGTGTGATGTATAAGTTGACGTCGAACACAAGGGAAACCACTCAGTCAAAGACCCATAATATGGATCGATGTTGAGCACAAGGTCACCTATCAATGATGTAAATAGGGCCAGGGTGGAACTCTAGGTCTACTCTTAGAGCAATTTTCCAGAGTCGATAAGATAAGACCCACCGGTAAGAAGTCAATGGGGGACTTCTTAAATAGCATGAGTAAAGGACCATGTCATTGTTGTGATAATGAGAATAACTTGATAGAATAGGTATGACAAACAAAAATGAGTCAAGAGACACCACAAAATGGCTGAAAACAGGTTTACTTCCCTTGAAAATAAGCACAACTTGATGTGACTTTATGGCAGCATAAAATAACTTTGTATAAGTTTGAAATGCAAGAGGCATTAACAAACTCTCCATATGATTGGAAAATATAACTAACCGGTGGAGGACTGACTCAAGAACAGGGTTATGGATTCCCTAAAGTCAAAATAAGCCCCATCCCGATGGAGGAAAGATTAATTTTAAGTGCTTTGTTCAAGGGTGACACAACTGACTCCTGCTGCCATCAAATGATGAAGAAACTATCCCGTTCCTGCTCTTTTTTTGGAATTGTTTTGTTTTTTTTTTTCATATTTAAAGCCCAAAAAATAATAAAATAATTCCTAGAGTACAATGGAGAGAACAAGTGCCAAGGGAAAGTGCATTAGTTCCTAGGACTAGAACTTTCTTATGCTCAATGAAAGGTGGTCGATGCTAGTCATCGACACTCAAGGGATGTTCCCTCCATGGGAAAATGTGTCAAGTAGAAAAGGCTAATGAATGCATGGTTAGAACTTGTAGAAAATTCATGGTCAAAAGTGGCTTATACATGAATCCAAATGAAGCCGGATTAAGGCCAAAATGGGTGCAAGTGGTCAATATGAAATGCAATAGTACAACTCAACACATGGGAGCCTCGAGGGTATAAATACGGAAAAATAGCGAAGAACAAGAATGAGGCTTCGAAGTCACGGTGGGACTAAAGAGGACTCCTGAGCCTACACAATACTTATAGCATGAGCAACATATGCTAGCGAGGATCTAACTAGGAATCCCATGGAAGGAAAGGCTCTACCACTTTGTTACGATTTTACAAGATGATGAGTGAGAGAGGTTAACAAATCACAATGTAATGGGGTCAATCCTATGGATAAATATCACAATATGAGGTCAAGATGCATAATGCAATGGAAAAGTGGCATGTCTTAACCTATATGCCAATTCAGAATACGATACCTGCCATGATAGGTCAACGATCGCAGAGTTTAAGCAACAAAAAAAATCACTAAGTCATAAAAAGTCTTCGTCACCTTGGAAAGGAACTTTCCCAACACTTCAAGCAAAGTTCAAAAGTTCATAAACTAAAATAATAAAGTTAAAAACATAACTTTAGGAAATTGGGTTTTAAATTTCGATTATAAAAGAAAGGTTTGAACCCACCCAATTTCATTTTCACTATCCAAGTGTTGAGAAGAGGGTTTTTGGAGCAAATTTTGGCAAGCCAATCCAACCAATTCCACTAAGGAATCTGGAAAACACGAAATCCAAGTCATTCATGACCTTAAAATCTTCCATTTAATAAATTTTTTTATAGATTAGATCGAAATTTTTAATTTAAAAAATCGCTTTGCATGTAGGTGGATATGGAATTTTAAAGTCATGTATAGAAATCCATATACAAGAGTTAACGAAGTGAAAGTCACGTATGTACGCAACTGTCTCTTATAGAATTTGAGTATGCGCCCAGTAAAATTAAAAAAAAACAAATTCTAATAGATGAAATCTCTCAATTTTTTAAAATTTTAATCATTTCGAAGGAAAGAGAGAATATTAATGTGGATAATGAGGTATTAGATGATCAAGAAACATTGGATAGTTTGAGAAATTGTGGATTTTTCAAATTCTTCATGATGCCCAATATGAGAGCTCAAAATTGATTATTGGAGATGTTGATTCATTACTTCATTACAAGACTCTCTTGAAGGGAGGAAGTAATATATCTGAAGGAGAAGGCCTGTGCAGGCCTTAATGTTGCTGATTAAATTGTTGTGTGCTATTCACCAAAGACTAATAATGTCGATTCACAAGTCCCAATAAAACAAATCACAAGCCTTCCTATCAAGATAATCCTTTTCACCATAGCCAGAATATCAGGTTCATCTTCGTTGCATCAGGTCTCACGACCATCTATGTTTTTGGCAGTAGAATGCCTAAAAACAATAATATATGAATGGTGCACAATGCTCCTAGTTAACATGAAGAAACAACTAACATTAGTGAGACAGGGGAAGACAAAAAACTTTAGCTATAGCACCATCCTCTGCTCATTTATCTTTGAGCGAGTTCCTACGCTACGACTCAAAGTAGAATCCGCCATCAACAATCCTATAGATCCAAGGATGGCTAGATGGGAAAATCTAACCAAGAGATTGGGTAGAGGTGAAGTCACTAACACAACCTTTTACGATGTGTTCTTCCACTAGTGGGAGAAACAAGTCATGGCCATAGAGGATTACCCATATGAAAGACTAGAATTTCGAGCGAACCCAGAGTTAGTGCTTCCTGACAGAGCTGCATGGGGAACCATTGGTAAGTTTTTATTTTTTATTTTTAACATATTTTATTTTTTAGATTTTTGAATATAATCTAAAGAAATTTAAAGTATTTTTTCATGCAACAAAAATATTACAAGATTAAATTATCATGATACATACATAAGACTAGTGATACCTAAGGGTCTTTTGAGGCATAGGTGTCACAACAGAGATGCAAATAGAGCAACAACTAATTCTAAGAGAGTCCTCTATCTTATACAAAGAAACTAGGAGAATTTTACTCGCCAGGTTCCGATGGAAACAGTAGAGGATATTCTCGAGGCTGTATAAAGAGAAGTGGTTGGAGTACCATTAGAGTGAGTGCAACTCTTCCGATGAGTATTGAATACCATCATCTTCTACCACGACGCTCATCCAGGGAAGTGCTCACATACTTAGTTTTTAGATCACTGATATTTTTTATATGGACATGATCAGGCTTAAGCCCTAATTTTGTAGGAATTTTTTCCACATTTTGTAATATTTTGACACACTTATCTATCTATATATGAATATTTCATGATAACTTGATCATATATATAGATGATTATTTGATGTTTTAATTTACTGTGATGAATGATTGATATGCCAATCCAATGCTTGGTTAGCTATAGAATCAACAAATGCATTATATGATCGTGGAATGTGAATGAAAGTAATAAAATTAAATGGTCTTTGCAATAATCTCACTCTTAGAAATTGACAATGTAATAAAGGATCCCTCACATGATAAACATTATTTAATTGAGAAACAAATTGCGAGTTCAAGTAAACCACTAATGATTCAATACCAAAAGATATTTCTTCAAAAAGTAAATTAATAATGAAACTGTACTCAACCATATTATTAGAATTAGGACTGATACATATGCCTTTTGCGGCCAAAAACTAACCATATGGATAATGTATTACCCAAGCGGCGGAAGCTAAATTGCAAGTATGTCTACTAGCATCATCTACAAATCCTAAGTACACTGATTCATGCATCAAAACCTACCAAAGAAGATAAATAACACCATCATCACCACGACACCTATAAACATAAACTAAAACTATGTACAATATTTACAAACAAAGTAAATGCTAGGTAAGAGCCTAGGCATAATATTTATTGATATAGAACCCATTTATGGGCTCTGACAACACATTCCATTAAAAATCAATCAATTAATAAACACCCTTATTCAAGACCCTTTTAACAATGAAAAGACCATACCACATAGGTTTGAATTTCGCTACCCCTAAGGTGTATTTATCTTGGTCATAGATTGAAACAAGGTCACCTTCAAAGAAAACCTAGGTCATACGAACTTGTCATATGAACTTTGACTCTTTTTTTATGGGCCTTGTTCATTATGGAAACATCCCAAAACTACTCATCAATATTTTCCAAATGAACAAGGCATTCTTCAAGACTTGAGGTGTCTGGAAGAAGCTTGACTGCTAACTTAAGAGATTTAATCTCACATTCTATAGGAAAGATTGATTCCAAACCATGTGACCAACTAAAAAGGAGTGAACCCTGTAGCAGTCTTAAAAAAAATTTGGTATGCCCATAACGAAGGATATATCATGATGTGCTAGTTGGGCTTAGCTTGATTAATCATCCTTTTTAGGATAGTCTTAAGGTATTTATTAACAGTTTCAACTTTGTAATATTCCAAATTAGGGAATGCAGCAATATGTAAACACAATACTGGAATAGCAGTGATAAATAAACTCATAAAGTGTGTGAGGAACACATAGCCATCAAATGAATGTTACAACAGCCAAAATATGATGAATTATATCAACCCAAAGTGGGGAAATGAAGCAATATAGGTCCTAAAAACATTATTACTAGAGAATTGTGTTATAATAGGAATAAATAACACTGGGATCCATTAGATTATGTAATATGGGACTCACACGCAGAAAATATCCAGAAACAAATCTCTTTTTCTTGTTTAAAAAGATCTCCTAGTCTCGATATGGCTCAAAAACACTGAAATCCCATGACTTATATTATTCATAAATTTCTGAAGAAAACACAGCATGATTATAAAAGGGTTTTAGATAAAATATGGTATAGACAACAGATGTAGAGTTTATTATATCAAAGTATGGAGAAAAATGGAGATCTAGCTCCTTTTACCCATCATAAAGATAACCCAGCAAGGGTTTCATGAGAGCACAAGTACAAAATGCTAGATCTGCAGATATAGATCTGAAATAATGTAATCTACTAAAGCTTTGCATACATATAGCTGAATCATGCAAGAAATGAAGGAATATCCTTCTTATAAACTTTCCTAGCGAAGGGTTGGCCCTTTCCCTAAGAAAGTAGCTAAAAAGCAAGGGGTTTAACCCCCTCATTGCAACACTGCAAGAAATGACGCAGTTCCTACAAGGTACTACACTGTAGGAGATGTAAATTAAATTTTCCACATGCCAAGATCTTAAAATCATCTCAAAGTCTTCCTCACAGATCTCCTAGAGAAAGAAGGGCTTCCTCCTCTGAAATACAAGCTCCGGAAGTGGTGTTGTGAACCTTCCACTGCAAGACCCTACACCACAAAATTATACTGCTACAAAAATAACACTGTAGTTGAAGGAGGATGCTTGGCCTCAAGAATGAATATGGAAAACTGAATTACAATGCTCCTCCAAGAGGCCTCTCACGGAAGCAAAAGGAATCCCTAAACATGAATGCCTTGTGCTAAACAACACTACAATCTCAACTAAATAGTTGGAGAAGGCACAATAGTCATGCAGACCATAAAATCAATAATCATCAATCTAACCTCAAATGGCTGCCCTCCTCTTCCTTATAAAATATGTGAGCCTCCTCACCTTGGGTCCCACCCATTAGGGTTTCCAACATCACATAACCAATCTCCCTCCAAACTGCACTGTATCTCCATCAAGGCCACTCCTCCATAACCATGTTGTTTGATTTGGTCAAATTTGACCTCTTCAACCTGTTTCATCCCTTTTCACACCCAATTTTCTTCAATCCAGCTCTCATATGTTTGTCTAAACTGATCCTTGTTCATATTGAGCTATTTACATTGATGATCCACTCCTCTTCATGAATGTTTTTGACTTGGTCAAACTTGACTTTGTCCACATGAAAAAGTCCCTATTCATACACGAAGGTGTGAAATCCAGCTCTTATGTTGATCCCTTTTCAAATTATGAGGGATTTTATTCATATTTTTTTATTATTCATGGGCCTCCTTACCCATTTATTCTTCTCCTAAGTGAAATCAACAAAAATCAATATTCCAATTCGCTGCATGCAAATTTTGGAATATTACAGTCCTTCCCTCCCAAATGTTGCTTGTACTTAACCAACTACAAGGACAGAACTGAGATGTCTTCCCTCCTCCTACTGTATCATCCACATATGATGATCTCCTCCAATGGAATGAGATGTTGTCTCATCAATGAATGTCCATATTGCCCCTCCCAAGCATGCAAGTTAGCCAAATAGCTATCATCATGAACAAGTAGGGTACTCAAGAAGGCAATAAGGTGTTGTCCAGAGGTCCCTTTGAGGAATGGAATCTAAAATGAAGTGGGAAACATCATTCCCCTGTGGGTTCTCCATCCCTAAGCAATCATCCATAAAAATGAGTTACCTCCCAACATGGCAACTCCAAAAAATTCTCCTCCACCTTTGGCTCATGGAAAGTAGGCAAGATGAAAATCTGATCATGTTAGAAAAAGCAGCCTACCACACACTATCCTTCTCTCCACTCATGATAAGTGTAGAGCTTTTTATGATTTTGGGCTGCAAATAAGTTTCCCTCCAGTGGCAAGAAGAAGACTAGATCTCCAAAGATCTCCTCTCCAACGCTGTGAATCATGGAGGCCCAAACCATCCCATATGTGATGGATAGAAAATCATCACCATATGGTTTCCAATCAATCTAATGGCCCACATCATGGAAAAATAAGTTTCTTTTTGTAGTGGCCATATCATTTCTCATGCTCCCCTTGGAACATGCAATGCAAAAAGTGTGGGAAATATCCTTCCCCAAGGACACATCCAACCAATGTGTCTCTCCCCCAATCATGCTCTCAATAGAAATAAGAACAACATTAGGAAATGAAATCATGATTATAATCTCAATGAGGGAAATACTGAAGGTTTCATGTGGTGCTGGAAAGAACCAACAGTCTCCCAATTGGTTACAACGTAGTTTTCCAAAATCTTGCTTCCGAAATAAACATGGCAAGTTGTTTCTTAATGCATGGTGAATTATGTATTTCATTACATCTACTAATGGATAGTAAATGGATGGGTACATAAATTGAACATACATGAAATGATAGAACACTTGCCCAAGGCCACATAAAAGATAGTTGTCTCCATCACATAGTTTGGCCCAAAATTGACCATGGAGCCAAATGAAAAGCTTGCCCTCTTGTGAAGCAATGCACTTCATAGAAATGGTAAGAGTATGAAAATATTGTGTTAGACAATTAATAAATGAAAAAAAAAAATTCTCACCATGTACTGGAAGTAATATGATACATGGATCAATGAATAAGTCCTCCATAGGGGGTTGGCATACTCCCATGAAGAGAAATGAATCATGTGCTACATGCCAGATCCTTCCTCTTATGCTTGGAATTCCAAGTCAAGAAGAACATATCACAGTAATAGATGTCTCCATCCACTACTCCATCTTTCTCACCTCCTCCTTTTCCATCAAGTGTATCAAGAGTGAAGTGATCCTGGGGAAACTCCACCAATAAGTCCATGCTCCAAAGTGATAGTGTTGTTGGCCTATGCAAATAGGCTCCTACCAATACATAGCTCCATTCTTTGACATGTTCATTTTCAAAGTCATCTCCCATAATGATGCTACATACAAGAAGTTTCTTCCAGAGTGGAAGCACTTCTAGATCATCCAAGGCTAAGGAGTAGCCCCTTGCACCATTATAGTGCCATCTCCTACTCCTGCAACATCATGCAAAGTGTGAGAGAAAATCTGCCCTTGCTCTCCCAAGAACAACAAAAGAAAAAAAGGTTTTTGCTGCCTCCTCATACCTCCATCATACAAATCATGTGGTGAAGACATAATGAGAAATTTCATATCAACATAATGCATCCACAGTCCTTGCTGCCCAATGATGCAAGCATCCTGCCAAGTCCCTTCCACCCACATACCCTTAGAAAAATGATATGTCTCATGATGGCCAAACTCTTTTAAGAGTAGCCAACGTAGCCAAGCTTCTTGCTTCCCTGTGTCATGTATTTGCAAGTAGCCTTCCAGCTTCTTGCTCTACATCCACACCCATTCATCCAAATGTGGGTGCCTCCTACCACTCTCCACCTTGGTACTCCTCCAATGAAGACTATCATCCTCCCATATCAGATTTTTCTTCTTGCATTTCATGGGATGTTGAAATGCAACTCCTTGGAGATCTTCTAGAAAAGACCTCATTCCCATAACCATCTTGAATCTATCAAGATCCAAATGTGATGAGGGAAAAACCTCCTCAAATTGTTGAAGAACCATGTAATCCATGATATGTTGAAGTGCACCTCCCATGAGATCTCTCCATCAGACCTTCTTCTCATCAATGGCCCTCCAAAACCAATAAGGTCTTAGATCTGCTGCAAGTAGAAGTTTCTCTTTGAGTTGTGATATGCTCATTGAGAAAGTGTCATCTAGAAAGGAGAAAGTTTTTCTCATCTCAAGATGTCTACTATTTGTCATCCTTCCCTCCAAATCTTCAAACCCCAACCTCAAGTGTGATATGCAATCCAATAATGGCTCATGAGGATGATGGTTCATCTCTCCCATGAATGACTCAAGGTTGCATAGCGCAATGCAATTATGATGCTCTAGATTAGCAGTATGCAATGGTGTATATCTCTCCATAATATTTGCTGAAATGATAAGAGATGAAAACTTAGGAATACCTTTGTGACATTTGGAAGCATCTTGTATGGATGCAAGAGTTTCTCCCTCCAATGTGTTGGCTTCTCCAACTACTGAAGATGAAGGTTGATCCTCCATGGTTATGACACTGCTGGTACATGCCTCCTCAAGTGGTTGTGAGGGCTTCTCTTCCTCTGATTTCTCTTCATCAAATCTCTTTATCACCCTTTGAGTGAAATCTGCAAAAGTAGATACTCTTGCATGTCTCACATGGTTGAACCACCAAGTGCTTGCTTCACCTTCAAGGTGCAGCGCTGCAATTTCTACAGCCTCTCTCTCTACCACTGGATGTATTAGGAAAAATGATTCTAGCTTCATCACCCAAACCTTTTTTGCACATGTGTGTGATCCATCAAAAGTGGACAATATAAATCTATTGCCTCTCACCATCTCATTGCTACAGGGCCTCCTTTCTTCTTCCAGCCGAATAAAATGAGGAAGAGATAGAGTATTTTTGAAAGCTTTAGGTTGAGATTTGTACTCTGCAAGGTACCTTCTTAGAATTTCAGATTCCAAGTGTTATTCATGCCTCTAGTCTTCTCCTCTTTGAGAATAGGAAGTACGTGGCTCTTCCTCTTCTTGAAATCCTCTAAGAGTTTTATTGCCTCTCTTCTCCTTCATCTGCTTAACCTCCTTATAGAGGTTCTTCCTAGATCTAAAAAATGATGAGAGAAAGCTCATTATTTCCATCATTCTGATCTTGCTTCTTCTCTTTGTATTTTTATTCTTCTGATAGCATAACGGCTAGAACTCACAGGCTGATCCAAGATTATGCTCTGATACCACTGTAATATTCCCAATTAGGGAATGCAAAAATATGTAAAAAAAATACTGGAATAGCAGTGATAAATAAACTCATAAAGTGTGTGAGGAACACATAGCCATCAAACGAATGTTACAGCAGCCAAAATATGATGCATTATATCATCCCAAAGTGGGGAAATGAAGCAATATAGGTCCTAAAAATGTTATTCCTAGAGAATTGCGTTATAATAGGAAGAGATAATGTTGGGATCCATTATATTATGTAATATGGGGCTCACACCCAGAAAATATTCAGAAACAAATCTCTTTTTCTTGTTTAAACAAATCTCCTGGTCCCAATGTGGCCCAAAAACACTGAAATCCTGTGACTTACATTATGCAGAAATTTTTGAAGAAAACACAACGTGATTATAAGAGGGTTTCAGATACAATATGGTATATAAAATAGATCTGGATTTTATTATATCAAATCATGAAGAAAAATGGATATCTAGCTCCTTTTACCCATCATAAAGATAACTCACCAAGGGTTTCATGAGAGCACAAGTACAAAATGCTAGGTCTGCAGATCTGGATCTGAAATAACACAATATACTGAAGCTTTGCATACATACAATTGAATCATGCAAGAAATGAAGGAAGATCCTTCTTATAAACTTTCCTAGCGAAGGGTTGGCCCTTTCCCTAAGAAAGCAGCTAAAAAGCAAGGGGTTTAACCCCCTCATTGCAACACTACAAGCAATCACACAATTCCTACAAAGTACTACACTGTAGGAGATGTAAACTACATTGGCCACATGCCAAGATCTTAAAATCATCTCAAATTCTTCCTCACAGATCTCGTAGAGAAAGAAGGGCTTCCTCCTCTGAAATACAAGCTCTGGAAGAGGTGTTGTGAACCTTCCACTGCAAGACCCTACAACACAACATTATACTGCTGCAAAAATACACTGTAGTTGAAGGAGGATTCTTGGCCTCAAGCATGAATATGGAAAATTGAATTACAATGCTCCTCCAAGAGGCCTCTCAAGGAAGGAGAAGGAATCCCTAAACATGAATGCCTTGTGCTAAACAACACCAAAATCTCAGCTAAATAGTTGGAGAAGGCACAATAGTCATGCAGACCATAAAATCAATAATCATCAATCTAACCTCAAATGGCTGCCCTCCTCTTCCTTATAAAATATGTGAGCCTCCTCAACTTGGGTCCCACCCATTAGGGTTTCCAACATCACATAACCAATCTCCCTCCAAACTGCACTGTATCTCCATCAAGGCTACTCCTCCCTAACCACGCTGTTTGATTTGGTCAAAGTTGACCTCTTCAACCTGCTTCATCCCTTTTCACACCCAAGTGTCTTCAATCCAGCTCTCATATGTTTTTCTAAACTGATCCTTGTTCATATTGAGCTATTTGCATTGATGATCCACTCCTCTTCATGAATGTTGTTGACTTGGTCAAACTTGACTTTGTCCACATGAAAAAGTGCCTGTTCACACATGAGGGTGTGAAATCCAACTCTTATGTTAATCCCTTTTCACATTATGAGGGGTTTTATTCAGATTTTTATTATGCATGGGCCTCCTTACCCATTTATTTTTCCTAAGTGAAATCAACAAAATTCAATATTCCAATTTGTTGCATGCAAATTTTGGAATATTACAAGCTTGTATATTATCTTGAGAATATTAAGGAGATGAATGCTCCAACCGATATACCAATTTCAAAGCCAACTCAGACATCATCCTATTCTAAAGTTGACTACCATGATTAACGAAAATATCTTTAGGGATACTGAAACGTGAAATGATTTGATTGAAAAGGAAAAAAGTTGTTGTCTCATTGTCATTGTTAAAATTATGCATAGGTTCGACCCACTTCATAAAGTAGTCTACCACTACGGTAATTTACTTGCGTCCCTTGGCGTAAATTGGGTTACGAGTCATGAAATCCACTCCCCACTTTTGTAAGTGGACTGACAATGATGATAAGAAAAAACGTAGCTGGATGAGTGCGCATTTTTCGAGTATAGACTTGACAAGGATGTATTTTTTCCTTCCTCAATACAATATTTAAAAATAGAGGGCCAAAAATGCCTCGTACACAATAATTTTAGGGTTGTAGCAAGCACTAATAAATGACCTACAAAAGCCCCACTGTGGAAGTCATTCATAACTGAATCAACTTCTTATAAGGTCAAACAACGTCTAATAATTGAATCAAACCCACAATGATATAAAGTATCACCAATGATCATATAATTCTTATCTAGGTGACGTAATTTTTCAATGTTCGTCCTTATAAAAAGGCTGAGGAAACTTCGAAGTCCGAATATATACAACAATGTTTCCATACCAAGGATCTTGTGAGGAGATAAGAAAAATATGTTCATCTAGAAATGATCCTTTATTAGTAACATCTCCTTCAAAAGGAAATTCCGAAATTAATTCTGCGAAAAAAAAAAGATTTATTTGATTTAGATGAAATAAATTCGAGATCAAACTCTTGAAAAATGACAATCCATTAATTTTATTTGACCCCAATCACTCGCGCCTACTGAGGACAAATTGAAATGGATTGATGTCAGCCAATACTAAGGTTTTTCTGAGAAAAATGTAATGACAAAGTGGCTGAACAACATGAACTGCTGCTAAAGCCAATTTATCAATATGAGAATACCATAGTTCAGGACCAACTAAGCCATGAATTAGATAATAAATCACATGCTCTCTAAGGGCATCATCTTCCTGAACCAGAACCATACCAATAGTTGATTATGCTGCCGCGAGGTACAAAAGGAAATATCTATTATAATTAGGTGGACTCAGAAGAGGGAAAAAGGTCAATGCCTTTTTCAAAGAATTGAAAAAGTGTTGAGTGAAATCATCCCAAACAAATGTTATTCATTTCTTAAGTAAACACATATATCCTTTTGTTATCGATGTGTAGTTATCGATAAATCTCCTTAAAAAATTATCTTTTCCTTGGAGACTTCTAAGTTGACAAATATTCTAAGGGGGAGGAAATTGAAGTATTTCCTCAACCTTGAAAGGATCAACACGAATCCCTCCATTATAAATAATGAATCCCAACAACCGACCAGATGTAACCGAAAAACACTTATTAGGGTTCAACCAAATTTTATAATAACGACATCTCTAAAAAATTAGCCGAAGATGTTTTGGATGTTTCATTATCTTACGAGAGTGAGCAACTAAATCATATAAATAAGATTCAATTATATGTTTTGTGTCATGGAAAGTGTATGACATAGCCTACTAAAAGGTAACCCCAACATTTTTAAGGCCAAAATGCATTTTCCTATATGAAAACGTACCCCAGGGGAAAATAAACGTTTTTTTATGTTTATATTTAGGATAAATTATTATTTGATTGTATCCATAAAATCCATCCATGATGGAATATTTCATTCCTAACACACTAATTAATAATCTGATCTATAATTGGAGTGGGGAAATTTTTTTTTTGGATAGGATTTATTCACATCACTGAAATCAATGCATACATAGATTGTTCCTTGATTTTCATCTGTAGGGACTGTATTTGAAACCCATTTAGTTAAAGGAACATGTCGGTAGATGAAACTTGCCTTAAGAAGCTTCTCTAATTCAGCCTTGATAGCTGCAACTTTCCTAAGGTTAACCAGTTGAAACTTTTTACACACACACTTTGCGTTTTCATATGTCTTAATCTCATGTTGAACTATACTAGGATCAATCCCAAACTTTTCCTCATAAGACAAAATGATTACATATATAAACTCTTTAAAGAGATCAGTGTAAATTTTGATTTCTTTAGGGAACACTCAACTCCAATGAAGATATTCTCGATAACATCGGGATTCTTGGAAATGTTCATTGAAATAGTTTATGAAATATTAGCCATGTTACCTTCAAAAAAAATATTTGCTGGAGCCAAAGGGTTTAAAATTTTATGAACACTTCCATGAGAAATAGGACTAGACAAATTTGATTCAACTTTACGCAATTCGGGGAGAAAATATGACCGATGATGAAAATCATCCCACCGTCTTTCTACACCAGTCATTGCTTCTAGAATTTCCTCCTGAGATGGTAAAACAATATCAAGGTAATCCATAGACAAAGTGGAATCAATTTTCCAGACCAACGCCATGTCATCATCCACATACTCTGATGGGAGAGGGATGGGATCAAAATATGCATAATTAACAATAGGTTAATATGCATTTTCCATGACAAACATAAGATAAGCCATTCCACCCAATTTCCTTTCTTGTAATGTGCCCGTAGGAGGGGACAAGGGCCAATGATCTGAAAAATAATGAGTTCTAAAATAATTTTGTTGAGGAACGATCCTGGAGGATACAATGGCATTAACATGAGCAATAGGAAACGGAAGACAAAAAGTACCCATCAAAGAAGAATACATTCCAACTCCTAAATTCTCAATATGCTTCTTGGTATTCTTTACCAAGGGGACAATGGAGTTAGAAGATGCATTAGGGTCATTGGGAGAATATTCTAACTGGTCAATTATAACAATTCACCCTTCATGAGGAAAACATAGGATGTAGAATAAATATAAGACTGACATCCATTGTGTAAGCCCAATTCTGACCCAACAAAATATTGTAATCAAGATGAGCATCAACTATATCTAATGCCATGTTAATAACCTTACCCCTTACACAAATAGGGAAGGCAGGCTAAATCCCATGAGGCCTATGAGAATGGCTATCGGATGTAGTTAACAAATCAGGAGAGGGAACAACTTTAGGATACATGATAACTTTCCAACATGACATAGACATGACACATGTGGAAGCCCTTCATCAACTACGGTTTGAAATATGGTCTTCTTACGATACAAATATTTAATATGAAAATCCATGTGATGAGGGAGTGTTGTTTTAACATTTGACATATAAAATGTAATTACTAGAGATTTTTTCGGGTCAAAAGCTCCTATCGCAGTGAGAAAAGCACTCCTTTGCACAGGACATGACTAGAGTACATCTAACACTGACAGAGCACAAGGGATATGAGATGAATTTTCAACAATGGAAAAGTACTGAGAAACCCTAGCATTGGGATTATGAGTCGAATTTTTTGAGGAGCCTTTCAACATCTGAGATATAGACTCAACTATGGGCCTCTCTATATGAAGAGGTTCTTGAGTATCATAAGTAGCTTTAGCCTTAGAAGGTTATGGCTCTCGTTAATCATGAGCTCTAGTTAAAATATCAACATGAGACTTAGTGATAACTACATTTGATTCAAATTCCCCTTCCTGGTTGCCCCATGTAGAGGTTCTAGTACCAGCATTCACGACAGAAAGTGATTGCTCCCCTTGGGGAAAAGGGTTAGTAAGCAAAACCTGGGAACTAAAATAACCTTGCTAAGTTACCAAGCATTGAGTGCCTTGAATATTGAGGCATTAAATATGAGTAATATGATCCCCACTACATAACTTGCATGGGAATTTAAACTTCCTTTTATATTCCTTCTTTCCCTCACCAATGTCAATACTGGGTTTGTTCACATTCCCCTTCACCACCTTATCTTTTTTCTTCCTAGTTCCTTTCTTCTTCTCATCGGATTGCTTATTTCCTTTGGGAACTGAGGACTAAACAACATTAACCGCTAAAGTTTGAGAAGGAGTAGACACTGACGACGTAGTTTGTGTCATAGAAGTATATTGTAATGAAAACTGCTGTAATTGATTTATAACTACTCGTATTTCTTTCGATCAATTCTACAACTCCGTCGACATGGGGACTTAGTCTTAGTTTGGTGAGATCTATTTGTGATCTAGGAGCATTAGGAAAAATATTATAGAGGACTCTAGACTGAGAATAAATAAGCTATAATTGCTGGGATCTAAAGATATCCCATTCTTTAGTGAAAAATCCTAAAAGTGACACATCCTTAGATATCTATGACTATAATGATTTCAAAAACCATTTTAGAAGAAATTCATCATGGATATAAGCCTTTATCAATCTCTTCTTGTTGCGACACTCTTGAATGTGGTCATAAATATGGGTAGCCTTGTCCTGCTCAAAATTGGCCAAAAGTTCAGTTTCAACATCATAATATACATGCAACTCAAAATGGTTGGGAAACATTGTAGCTAACTCACCAAATGTAGAAAACACCCCCTTCTTAACTCGATATACCATTTCACTTCATTTCTAGTTAAAGTGCATTGAAAAGTCTCAACCTAATTGAATCATCAATCAAGGAGTTTGATGAGCACCGTAAGTGGAAGGTGGTTATATGGTCTACCAGATCCTCACTAGATTTCCCTTAAAAGATTGGTATATTAGAAGGAATTTTAGTAGGGACTAAAGGCCAAAATAGGTTGTAATGGATTAGATCATTATTCGATTTTGAAATATTTGAAAAATTAAGAGTCGCCGGGACGATAAGCGTGGAGGAACTGGAGAATTCCAAGCTCCAAGAGTAGAATTCAAAACATTCGATAAAGAGTACCTTGGATTTTGAGAGGCACTGGGATGCCAAGGATTACTCATAGAAGCAACTAAAATATAAGGAAAAACTTTTATTCCAAGGGTATACGAAGGGTATCCACCTCCTACTGTAGGATTCCAAGTCATAGGAAAATTTCTTCCTGGTGGAACATTATATGAAGGGGAGAGACCCTGGTAAGGATTCCAAGCACTAGAAAAAGGAGGAAAAACTTGTGAAGTACTAGAATAAGGGAAGGGAATACTCCCCTACTGACCAAATAAATGAGGGATATTCCCAGAACCAAAGCAATTAACAGAAGGAAATACCAAGCCCTGGCTCCCTTGAAAATGATCAATGTTTTGAGCATGACCAGAGAAAGGCATTGATCCTACATTCAACGATGGATTGGAAGGAGGAGCATGTCCACTTCCAAATGAAAAAAACTTTTAAGGATGTTGAACCACTAGCCATTGAAGTCATAGATGTGGAAGAAATAGAAGTTAAGGTCAATGAGACTGAGGGAATCCCAATAGATAACATTCCAAAAGGATAAGAATCAATGAAAGGAGAAGAAGTTTGGGAGCCTCCATTCGAAGTCGGGATGGAGGTAGAGCCAACAAATACCATAATAGGTGTAATAGTAGAGATAACAATATTCCCTCCTCATATAGATGAAGAATGAGTATGTACACTAGCCATATTGACAACCATACTTGTGCCACTAACATTGGCCATTAAGAGGAAATACAGATAGTAAATAGGGCTAGTCAACCTATGAGTCGGATTACCCACATATGATACAACATAATGAAGATGAGAAGGAATGGGTTTTGTAGGATTCGTAGGTGTAGAACCTATACAACAAGCATGTATATCTTGGATTCACTCTATCTAACAATGTGCTAAATTTAAATACTAAATCGCTTCTACAAATATTTTGCGGAATTAAAAACAAAATCGCTAATCACTTGAACATGAAGAAAGATCAATCACACACAACACAGATAATTTCCCGAGGAAAGCTTACATCTAAAAACCCTACTATACTCTATTGTATATTATATCATGGATCATGAAATAATTACATACAAAACTCTTCTCACAAGAGCCCTCAGTACATTAGCTAATTGTCTCACGCTTTCATACAAAAATTGGCAAATTCCTTATCCAATTTATTGCCTCCAGACAACCTGCCTTCACTGTGCAATCCCCGCTGAATGTTATCCCTGCTTGAATGAAATCCTACCTGCCTTGACTATGAAAGTATCATGGGAACTTGAATGAGTGTTTTCCTACATGTGTGCAAGCGGATAATGTCACAACTAATAGTCAACTTCCCTTTCACCAACAACTCAACTAGGTCTCCACTGGATCTAACATGCATGCAACTAATAATAGCAAATCCTCAGTTGCATGTGAGATCATTGATTGTGAAATAATTAATATTTAATTCACTAGATCTCTCACTAGTGTATCTTCAGTTACAACTAGCACAATTGAGTTTAACTCACTTAACTGAGTTAAACTGATTTACAAATTGCACCAACTCATGGACCACTGCACTTCGAACTCTGTTATAACTAGAATTACTCTACATGTCCCACCAACCAACCTCTAACTTTAAATTCACTAGCTAACTGAATTTTAAAGTTAACTATTTCAAGTCCACATTGAGAATAGATTACAGTTTAATGTCCATCTAAATTAAGGGATAATAAAAATATACATGCACCCAAAAATAACCCTGTGGGTCCCACCCTAGTGTAGGTGCTTAATGCAATAGTGTGGGTGCTGAATATTCTTTTTGAATCTCAACACTCCCTCTCAACAAGAAAGGGATTATCCTTCACCCTGATCCTGTCTCTATGGTATTCGTATTTTCTCCTGGTGAGTGCCTTCGTCAGAATATCTGCATCCTGATCTTCCATGGGAATGTACTGAAGCAACATGATCCTCCTCTACACAGAATCTTAGAGATGATGGTACTAGATATGTATATGCTTGGACCTGTCATGAAACAAATGATTAATTGAGAGTTTAATGCAACTCTTATTATCACAATGAATCACTCTCGGATCCATATGAGAAACAAACAAACCAATTGCTACACAGTAATTTGTCACCGTCCTTACCATTCCCCGTCTCGCACAATGGAGGACCCATTTTGTGACCTGTGAACATTGTCATGCCTTGAAAACATCATCAATGCATTCCTCTAAGCATGAGCTTTAATTGCCCTTAAGACATCTCCTTGCAAAAATCATGAAAAACATCTCCTTTTGCATTGGCGCGGGAAGACAGTTCATCACTCGCGCCAATGGGGGAAATCCTGCAAAGAGGTCGCGCCAACTGGCGCTCTGTCACAGAGTAGTAGTCGCGCCACCCAATTTAAGGACTGTTTTTTAAATAAATATGGCGGAAGTTGAGTTTCAACAAACTCAGAAACCATTGCCTATCTTGAGTTGGGAGGTTTGGCTGCGGGAGTTCTATGGAAGGGAAGTAGTTTTGCCACCTCCCATGGAACCTTCCTTGTTGATAGGGCCAATCCCATAATAATAGGGATCCCAACTCCTCCTTCCCCATCTATAAAAGCTTGCTCAAATCAATAGCAAGCTAGTCTTGAAGTGCCTAAGCTCTGAATCTCCATATTCCCAAGAGCCTTTGTGTTGTAAAGCACCCTCTCTTTCCCTTAAGGCTGACTCAAGTAAGGAGACCATTGTCACGAGACTCTGGAGAGGTTTTCCCTTTCCTCGGCGAGCTTTGCGAGACGTGGACTACTGGAAACCCGTCCGAAGGAGACCGCGACGTCAGAACTTGGTTGTAATCTTTCTTCGCTGGTTATTTAATAGATGATTATGATTATGGTTCCACTTCGTTTTCCATCATGTTAATGCGAGTAATGTCCTTTCTGACTGACGTTTAGTTACGTATGCTGGTTTCTATGCTTGTATCTGTTCGTTTCTTCTGTGTGCAGGTGTTCATCCGCGGAGATCGTGGAGGGATTGTGATCTGCCGAGGCTAAGGAACGGGGACGCTTCTTCTTCAGATCCTAGCGTTGGAATCCAGGTAGGCTTCTATCTCTAGCCTTTTCATTCGTAATTAGGAACCTGCGTCATGACATTGTTTGTTTGTTGCTAGACCCCTGCTGGGCTAGTAGGGATCGCCTCTGTCCGCAGAGGGGATTTACCTCCTCAACAAATTGGCGACTCCGCTGGGGAGCGTCCAGATTTCACTGTCTCGTTTGTGTTGTCTCGCTTTGATTGTTTTATGTTTTTCCTTGCTTGATCAGCCTTCTGGGTTGGGTTCTTTTGCTGTTTTTGACTTCTTGGTTTGCTTAGTTTACATTGATTTGTCTCTGGAGTAGATTTTTTTTAATTTTTGACTGAGAAACTCGACTGGCGCGGTTTTTAACCCGACAGTCGCGCCAATTGGCGCATGTTGCTTTTGTTTAGCCCGCGCTAATTGCTTTCTGGCGCCAGTTTCATCCTTACAGTCGCGCCACTCCTGTAAGGTTTTTGAGTTTCCTCATTTTTGAGCTCTCTGGGTTTGGTCAGTGTTTTTCTTCTTGATTTTCCGACTGCCTGAGTGTGTTGGAGTCCTGTTTGACTGGGAATTCACCTCTGTCCTTTGGTTGTTCACTTTTATCTATCGATTTCACGTTTTGAGTCCTAGGGCATCTAGTGGCCTAGTGTATCGAGCCCTCCTTGGGAGTTTTGGTGTTTTGATTGTCCTGTCAACTGTCTGATTGATTCTCCACATCCTCTAAGTAGTTGTTCATTGTTTTGTTGCGATTTTTGGGTGATTGTTCATTCCTTCATTCGAAATTCGTTTGGTCTTGCCTTGGACCTAGATCACACGGTCCATTGGAAGATTTTGAGTCTTTTCTTCGTTTTGAGAGACTTTGGTCGATTTGGGGATCTGATTGCTTGTGTTGTTGAGTGAAATTTGTTTGTTTCGCTCTCTCGGATATCGTTTCTCAAGTTGTTCCATTTGTTTTCAAGATTGTTTGGTGCATATTAGCTATTAAACATTGAAAATAAAAAAAAATCTCTTTTTCTTTTGTTGATTAGTGAAAATTGTGATCTTTTCCATCTTGCTAGTGATTAGTGTTTTGAATGAAAAGTTTTCAATTTCATTAATTGCATTAGAGATCTCATTGTTTGTCTTCCGTTCATTTCGTTTGTGTAAAAGCTCTCAACTCTTCTCTAACTAGTTTTCATCGAACGAAATGTTGGACTGTGGCATATAGCTTTGCATTTAGGAGTCTTTTAAGACACTACATACAATAGGGCCTGAAAATTGAAACTTAATTGAAGATCAACTGTAAAATTTATTCAATTAACCTAAGGCAGCATTGGAACTTAACGAAACATATTTAGAAGGTCTAGGCTTGAGACGTGTTCCGGCGTCGTTAAACCTAGCAGCTGTCGTTCGCCTGTTGGCTTTAGACAGCGCTAGTACGGACTTGCGCTCCCCGTACCGTCGCGTATATAAAGGGAGACCCCTCTAGGTTTTCAATCCTTTATCCACAGAAAGCCGAGTCTGCCGCCCTATACCCGTGATACACCGAACACAGCATTCGGGGAGACTACCTGCACGTACGGAAAGTCCTTGGTCGATTTCTGTTTCATTTTTGGAAACCAAGGTGTATATTGCAGTTCACGGATATTTGGTACACCCTTTGTGCCTAGTTTTTCCTGAGCAGCCATTTGGTCTTTTCTGACTCCCTAAACTTGAAAAGACCGTCAAGCGCTTGTCCTTTCACGCTTGTGTCAACTCTGAAAGAGATAGAGTCATCTTTCTATTGTTTCTCGACTCTTAAAATATGAAACGATAGAGTTTCTTACTTTTCAATGCGGTAAAATTAATCACCCCGGGGTGTCTCCTCAGACGCCCGTTACTTATGTTCCCGTCCGGCCCACTGTCTGTGTGGCCGCCTCTTCTCCTATTGTCTCAGCATCTACTACTAGGGCTGGGCCAACTCCTGAAGATGTTTATTTAGCCACTGCTATACCAGAGAACATCTCTCCGGAGGAGTATCGGTTGTCTTTGCAACAGCCGAACACCGAGGTTGGACCGTCCTCCCAAGATCCCTACCGATCTTACTTTTCGCACTATGCACAGGATGGTACTCCCGTGTATGCTTTCCCAGGTCAATATGACGAGCATGGGGAGATTTTGCGTCTACCCGCTCCTGAGGCTTATCTTTATGCTCAAGGCTTACCGTACAACCAGGCTTATAACCCACAGGGACAGCCCTTCCAGGGCCAACCTGCGGGCCAAC
This sequence comes from Pinus albicaulis, assembly GCA_034641835.2. NCBI lineage: Eukaryota > Viridiplantae > Streptophyta > Pinopsida > Pinales > Pinaceae > Pinus > Pinus albicaulis. The sequence goes on along the minus strand of CM076582.1, from coordinate 515,665,777 downwards.
CTGGCTATCTGTATGACCCACAGGGGCAGCTCATCCAGGGCTACCCTGCGGGCCAGCAAGGGCCATTGTACAATCCGCAAGGACCGTATTACAGCCCTACTGGTCAACCTGTCCAGCCTCAACCGGGGTATCAACCGGGACCGGTCTATGGTCTTGGGGAGCAAATCCAGCCTTCTTTACCGATGCAACTGCAGTATCCTGTTGTTTCTAACGTTGCATATCCGTAGGGACCATCCTATGGTTCCGCTTCAGGTCAAACCGGTTTCCAGCAAGCACCTGGTCCTGTTCCACCACCGGGCCAACCGGTTCATCCGGTGCAACCCGGTGTCCCACCTCCAGGCCAACCGGCCCATCCGGTACAACCTGGGGCTCACTTACAACCAAGTCAACCTGCGCAACCGGCGCCGCCTGTCCATCCGGGTCAGCCTGGTCATCTGGGTCAGCCCTCTCACTCGGGCCAACCTGTTCATTCAGTGCAGCCCTCTCACTCTGTTCACTCTGCTCAACATCCTGTTCATTCAATACCGCAGCCAAATCAACAGTTGCGCCCTACGTACCAGGCTCCGCAGGGTTCCACTTTTCAGCAGCCTACTCATCCTCAGGGAGGTTATTATCCTCATGGCCAGTCTCAACCGAACTATAACCACCCCAGAGGCTCTTAGTATTATCCTCCTCCACCCGGGTTTACCTACGCTCAGCAGCCAAATCCAAACGCTGCTTATACGGGGCCGACACCTAATCAGGGTCCGTATCCTGGTTATCAAGCCCCGCACTATGGTTACCAGCATCCAAATCAGTCTGGTTATACGAACTATGCCCCCTACGGTCAGAATCCTGCGGGACAGAACCCGTGGGGGCAGGGATATTCACAACCATCGTGGAGTATGGGTACCGGACCTCATCCTGGGCCCGGCATGGTAGTTAACCCTCCATTACCATTCCTGGCTACCTTGGAACTGTCGGACGTTTCGAAGTTGACCAATGATCCAATTTTACATAATCCATATTGGCCTCCGGTTCCCACCAAGATACCAGGTGATTGTCCCAAGTTTGAGGGAAAAGTTGGCGAAGACCCCCAGGCGCATGTGATGACGTATCACCTCTGGTGTTCGTCTAACTCTTGGGTCGACGATTCAATCCGTTTGCGTCTTTTCCAGCGTACTTTAACAGGAGCTGCTGCTAAGTGGTACATAGAATTATCCCGTGGCATTTTCCAAGATTTCAACTCTTTAGCCATGGCTTTCCTCACGCATTTCCAGTTACCGGTCCGGTATGAGGCCGGGACGCACCTCCTGACTTCTCTGAAGCAGGACAAGGCCACTCACATCTCATATCACATTCATGAGTGGCGGCGCCGTCGTCGACTGATCAAGTTTCACATACCTGATCAGATTTTGACTCACTGGTTCACCACCTCCTTTGTGAATAAAATCGCTCAAGATATCGCGATGGGAGCGTGTGTGACGGAGGAACAAGCTATCGCGCGTGCCCAGTACCTGGATCTTGTTTATTCGCAATCTGGCACGCTTTATGACATCCTGCCTGATGCTCCACGGCCCGGAGCCAAAAAGACCCCGCCTACCCCTACGGTGGATGGCGTCATTGGTTCCGTCTCTCAAAATTTGAAGAAGTCTTCGAATGGGAAGCAGAAGGCTAATTCTTCCAACAATACCTCTGCTAATCCCGCCTCATCCGATTCTGGTAAAACCGCGGAGGTGAATGCCGTCCAGGCCAATCCTGCGGAAAAATCCTCCAAGGGGAAGAAGAAGGGCAAAGGCAAATCAAAATCTGATGCCCCGAAACCAGAATCTAAATCTCGAACTGAGGATGGCTCCCAGCGTAAACCGAAGTTTCCTTGCCTCATCTGTGAAGGGGACCATTATACTAAGGATTGTCCACGACGATCCGAGGTTAGTCAACTTCTTAAAGGCCCTAAAGGGACTCCGGCTGTTTTGAAAGAGCCATTTCCATCTCAGCAGACCCAGATGGTCGAACATGCATCACCATCTGCACCGTTTGGGTCTCAGGTTTTCATGATGAAGAGTAATGCACCTATCACTATCGCTACGCGGTCGAAGGATTACAATGAATCGCGGCAGGCACCCGGGAAGGCAGTTGCGGATGGGCCGCCTCCCCCACCTGTCTCTGGTCCATTGGAAATTGAAAAGCCGACTCTCGAACCCATTGTGAAACCACCTCCCAAGGGTGTTCTTCGGAGATCCTCTTATAATCCAAATGCTCGTGCCGCTCAACATTACAGCATTGTTGAGGATCTGGCACAGGTGCCATGTTCTATGTCTGCACTTGAGGTTCTTCAAAGTTGTCCTTCACAATGGAAGGCTTTGTGCGATGAGGCATTAGTCCATGACCTAGAGCCTTCACCTTGATCTGGAAAATTTGCTCTTGGCTTCCACATTAAATCGCTTTGGTCATTCAAGTCGGGATCATGATCCCGACGTTCACCAGGCAAGCGTGTGAATGAGGTGCATCCACTGCGTTCTCTCTCACTTTGGAAGGCCATTGGCTCTCAACCTCCAGCGTCTCATTGCAGACATTTGGTAGTCAAGAATCTAAACCACAAAGTTCATAGAAGTCTTGGAAATCATGCAGAGAGAAAACATCGCATGGAAGCTAGAAGGCTGGTTGACGCTAAACTCAACTACAATACTGCTATGACACGATTGGTTATGCCATGCTACCGTACGTCTCTGATCTTCGATTCTACCCCAAAGTTCCCTCACGAGGTCAAGATTGTCACGGTGGATCAGTTGTCGTTTTTCACCTCTAGCTCTGAGAACAACGTGCCATACGTGGATCAAATCTCGAATGCCCCAGACAGTATAGGACCTGGTCTTTTCAAAGACCCAGTCCTCATGGGTATATTCCCCGCACCACCACCGAATACCGCTCAAGTCAACATGTTGTCCAGGTCCGATGATCCCTGGCTTATTCCTACACCTGAGCAGGTATATGAGTTTGGAGAATCCATGCCTTTAACACCAGTAGAGATCAACTACTGTGAGATTTTTGCCGCATCGGACCCTCCACCTCCTCAGCATGCTCCGATGAGCATGGCTCTCGACGTCTACTCCCAATCCCCCTGTCTTGGTCAGGCTGATTCACCTGATCCTCTCAGAGAGACTTTTCCTTCAGATGAGGCTATCATTGAAACTATGTCTCTTGAGGAGCTGCCCTGGGGCGATGGACATCATCGCTCCTCGTTCATGCCCAGCTTGGGGCAATGACTGATTGTCTGGAGCGTTATGCTACTCAGGTTCCTTCCCCTCCTCTTTAAACACCGATCTTGACGCACGAGGTCTTTTCGGAGGGTAATCTGAGTAACATTACTCAAACTATTCCGATCAACATCTCCGTTAAACCGGGGATTGTTGAGAATATTCATGTGGGTGTGACTTGTTCTCCCGATGAGATTCAAGTCTATACAGAGCTTTTCAAAGAATTCAGAGACGTTTTCGCATGGTCCTACGAGGAAATGCCGGGAATTGATCCTAGTATTGTTGTGCACGAGATTCCAACCTACCCAGGTGCGAAACCCGTGCGCCAAGGCTTACGTCCCATGCATCCTCGGAAAGCCGCCGCCATCAAGGCAGAAGTTGAAAAACTTCTGAATGCGGGTTTTATCTATCCTATTCCCCTTACAGAATGGGTGTCCAACATTGTCCCTGTCGATAAGAAGCAGGGCACAATTTGAGTCTGTGTAGATTATCGCGACATCAATCGCGCCTGTCCAAAGGACAATTACCCCACTTCGTTTATCGACCAGATCATCGACGAATGTGCCGGGAGTGAGATCTATTCCTTAATGGACGGTTTCTCAGGTTATAACCAAATCAATATTGCACCTGAGGATCAACATAAGAACACATTCATCTGTCCGTGGGGCACTTTCGCATACAAAAAACTCCCGTTCGGCTTAAAGAACGCTGGAGCCACATTTCAGCGTGCGATGTCCTACGCCTTTCATGACATCCGCCATATCATCCAGCCTTATCTGGACGACTTGCCAGCCCATTCGGGTAAGCGAGAGGACCATCCTGAGCATCTCCGCCAGATCTTTCTTCGTTGCAGACGCTACAATATTAGGCTCAATCCTCATAAGTGCGTCTTCTGCGTTGATTCTGGCCGTCTTTTAGGCTCTATAGTCTCGAAAGATGGGATTCGCCTTGACCCTCTAAAGGTCGAGGCCATCGTAAATCTCCCATCACCCTCCTCCCTATATCAGTTACAGAGTCTACAAGGGAAAGCGAATTTTCTTAGGCGCTTTATCCCGAATTATGCCGAGGTGGCCAAAGGATTCACCCGTTTGTTAAAGCAGAACGTCCCTTTTCACTGGGACGAAATTGCTCAGGCATCCTTTGAGAAGCTGAAGACATTGCTAGTCAATGCTCCGTTGCTTCGTCCTCCGGACTACCACCGCGACTTCACATTGTATCTAGCCGCCGCATTTAGCACCATTGCCATGGTCTTGGTGCAGGATGACGATGACGGTGATGAACATGTCGTTTATTACCTGTCACGAAACCTTCTCGATCCGGAAACGCGTTATGCACATGTCGAGAAGTTGGCCTTAGCAGCAGTGCACGCCGTACAACGATTTCGCCATTACATCCTTTTGCGTACGATAACAGTGGTTTCAGACTGCAACCCTATGACGTATATTCTTTCCAGACAATTACTCGGGGGCAAGTACTCCAAATGGATTGTCATCCTGCAGGAGTTTGACTTGGAGTTCACCACTGCCAAGTCAACTAAATCACTGGTCTTCGCGGATTTGATATGTTCTCTCCCTATAGACTCTGTTCCCTCACACTCTGAAGATCATATACCGGACGAAACGCTTTTCCTCATCAGTACTCGTGATCCTTGGTACGGTGACATCATAGTGTATCTTCAGACCTCGACGTTTCGGTCTGAGTTGGATAAAGCTGCACGCCGTCGGATTCGGCACCAGTCCCAACCCTACCGTATAGTAGGAGATACCTTATACCGCGTTGGAGTAGATTCGGTGCTCCGGCGATGCCTTACCTTGGAAGAGGCTGAGAAAGTCTTAAATGACTGCCACAGTGGCGCCTGTGGCGGACACATGTCCGGGTATGCTACTGCCCAGAAGATTCTGCGTGCAGGTTATTTCTAGCCTTCCATATTCAAGGATTGTATCACTGCAGTCCGTAAATGCCATCCGTGCCAGATTTTTCAGCGCAAGATGCGCGCGCCGCCATTGCTGTTACATCCCGTTATTACCGTCGGCCCTTTTGCAAAATGGGGCGTGGATTTTATGACGTGTAACCCTCACTCGGCCGAGGGGCATGCGTATATCATTGTCGCCGTCGACTACTTTACTAAGTGGGCCGAGGCGATGCCTACACTAGCTGCTGACGGGAAAACGGCCGCTCAATTCTTATTCAACCACGTTATCGCACGGTTCGGGGTTCCTCAAGCCATCGTCACTGATCACGGTACTCATTTACGCGATTATATGATGGCGGAGCTGACTTCAACGTTGGGCTTGCGTCACGACAGCTCAACACCATACTACCCTCAAGCGAATGGTCAGGTTGAAGCGGTGAACAAGGTTTTGGTTACCATGCTTCAGCGAACAGTTGGGATTCATAAATCCAGTTGGCATCTCCAACTATTCTCAGCTCTCTGGGCATACCGAACATCTGCTAAGAGTGCGACCGGGTTCACACCATTCCAATTGGTGTATGGTCTGGAAGCTACTCTGCCGGTTGAATGCGAGATTCCTTCGCTAAAATTAGCTGTGGAGCTCTTACCGGATACTTCTGCTGAGGAAGAACGTCTTCTGTATCTCGAACGGTTGGATGAAACCCGTCGTCTAGCTGCTTTGATCATCGAAGCACAAAAGAAGAGGGTCAAAACTCATTTTGATCAATCCGTTTCTCCCCGTTCTTTTATCGAAGGAGACCTCGTCCTCCTGTACGATCAAGCACATGATAAGCTTGGAGCCGGGAAGCTCTAGCCTATGTGGCACGGGCCCTATATAGTAAAGCGCGTTTTGAAAAATGGGGCCTACGAGCTTATAGATTACGAAGGAGTTCCACTGGCGCAACCCAGAAATGGGTTGTACCTTAAAAAGTACTATGCCTGAAGTGATTTCTTGGTGTGGTGTGTGTACATAGGTGTGTGATTGTCATTTGTGTGCATGGTGTGGTGTGCTTTGTAAACATTTTTCTGCTGATCGGGTCTTCCTGGTTGTGCAGATGTCTATTCATCCATTTGTTGGTTTTGCGGACGGTGCCTCCCGCAGTACCAGGAATCTGTCTTCCGCAGCCTGGGTAATCTACGATCCTGCTGGTGAGTTGATTGACCTGCAAGGTGTGTGCCTAGGACGTACCACGAACAACATCGCGGAATATAGTGCCGTGTTGGAATTATTAACCGAGGCAGTAAACCTTGGTATCCGTGAATTGCTCGTGTACCTAGATTCACAGCTTGTAGTGTTACAACTGAACGGACACTATTCGGTAAGGAACCCGTCCATTTTACGTCTGTATTTGCGTATTCGATTACTGGAAAGGAATTTTGACTACATTACATATCATCATATACCCAGGCATTTGAATACATTAACAGATGCAGTAGCAAATTTGGTATTAGACAGACATTTGCGCAATTTATAAATCATCATCACATGTAAAAAAGACTCATCCAGAAATAGATATGTATATATATAGATATCGAAATGTTTACATAGAGTGTGTCACATAAAAATAAAAAAATATACATAATCGTCTTAGTACATCCGGAGACAGTATGTCTCTCAAAAATAGGTGTGGCATAAATCCTAAAGACTAATCTACATGGTGCTCATGATAGCACGTGACTGCACGTACTAGACGCCTCAGGATTTGGTGGATCCGACTCGGAACTCCCACTGTATGGCGCTGGTATGCCATCGGTACGTCTGCCAACCGGGCATAGTCTGGGATCCCGTGGGTGATGCCCTCGAGGTTCTAGATCAACTCTTCTCCTCCGGTGCCCTCTCCCTGGATCTCAGGGGCGAGCTGTGTCCTCCGGGAGATTGGAGACATCCCTGCTGGTCTCTCAGGTCCCACATCTGCATGCATAAATGATCGTATTAGGACGAATGTGTATTAACAAAAAAAAAACATATAAGAATAAAATCAAAATATGAGGTCTTACCCAACTCCTCGTCCCAGTCGTCTCCTTCTGGTAGTGGGAGATCTGGGTCCCCGGTAAAGTCAGTTCCTGCATAGGGCCAGTCTTCCACGACGATCAGCTGGCGCCGTAAACACCTAAAGAACTCTGGCCTCCAGGACATTTGTTGGCCACCTCCAGATCTGGGCATCAATGCTGCCCAGCGAGCCATTCTTGGCTCTCGTGGTATCGGACTCCCCACTGCGGCCCCTTGGCCCTGGAAGATTGGTAAACGTTCCAGAATGAACGATACCAAGATGGAACCGTAACCAAACTGTTTCAGTTTCCCCTGTTTGCACTTTGTGAGCTGCCTTTTCATGTTGATTGTTACTGCTTCTGCCCAGTTAAACAGTAAAGGACCCATGCACTCTGAGGCCAGCAGGAGTTGGGCCTTTGTGGCCTCGTGCGGGGCCTGCGACCCAGCAGCCCGCGTGATGGTATGGAGAACCACTCTCAATGCCAGATCAGGAATAGTGTGGATGTCCACCTTCTTGCTTCCTGATCCTATTTGTGCCCCTCGGCACACCCGCGCCATCACTTCTTCCATCTTCTCCCCAGATGGTCTGCTTCCAGTTAATACAGGGATTGGGCCTCTGCGGGACAATCCAGTGATGAAATAAACATCGGTGACCTCCAGTTCTAATACCTGGTCTCGTAACCTGAACACCTGTTCATGTTCGTCCCAGATACTGATTAAATACTGGAGGAGCTCGGGCTGAGCTCGTAAACATGGTGTGAGGAAGAACTTTTTCAATCCACAATCTCTAAGTGCATTCATGCAAGCTTGGCTTTGCATGGCTTGTTCATCCTCTTCTCCGTGCTCTCGTTCTTTCCATTCAATTGCCATTTCGAGTGATTACCTGCATTCATATGGTCAAAAACCCTTAGTTAGATCTTTGATGAGCTTCAAATTCCATGCAATTTGGTCTAAATGTCGAAATTTTGGGCGGATTTTTAGGTTCGGCCACTGGCGCGGCTGTTTTGGGAACAGTCGTGCCACATGGCGCGAGCCCTTTATAGAAAAAAGCTCATTGGCGCGGGTCCGTGCCCGATACCCGCGCCAATGGGCGCGGCCCTAAATTTTTAAAAGTGGCCACACAGAACTAATTTTTAAGGGAAAATTATTAAAAAATGAATGAAAATGAAGAGCAAAGGAGCGCCTCTTACCTGTGACGGACGAGAAGCTGAATGGTCGGCTGGATTTGTCGCAATCACCGTCAGAAGTTTCTGCTCCAAAATGGACCACTGTTGCTTTTTACCAAGGTAAATAGTGAAAGTAATTTTTTTTTTACCAATTTGACATATTTATAACTTTTTCGACGTTAAATGAGTTTTAAAAGTTATTTTTATCAAATATTTGCATATGTTATGTCAAAATTGGATTTTACGCTTGCTTGGTATGTACATCAACAGGTTTTTGCGACTTAAATGATGGAAGCGAGTTGTATTTTATACTTTTTCGGACTTGGTAAATACACGAAAAAGTCACTTCGGAGTCATCTTTCAGCTCTTTTCTGACTCTCTAAACATGAAAAGATTGCCGAGGCCCTTGTCGTTTCGATCTCGTTAAAATGGACACGAAACGACATCTACCCAGTATAAGTTTAACCCTTTTTCAGGCTGGGATGGATTGATTACGAAAAAGGAATACCCTAGCCTATCGCGACTAGGAGGTTTTCCCGAATGTTGTTTTCTACCTTTTCGGATCTGGGAAACTATTTACGAAAAGGGACTGCTGGAGTTTTCTTTTCTGCTGTCTTTTCAAACTCTCTAAACATGAAAAGACGCCGAGTTCTTCCTTTGTCAGACTCGTTAAACCCTGATGACATCGGATCCAGTCGAAATGACGTTCTCCGAGTTCTTCCTTCCTAGGACTCGTTAAATGCACTAGGATGGATTCGCCCGAAGGGCGGACTTATATTACAAGCATATGCTATCCCCTTCAAGCTTGTTATTAAAAATAATTGGGGTACTCGCCAGAAATGGTGGGGGAAAAATGGAACCATCGTCGTTGTCATCGGCAGTATGTCGCTCTTGAACATGGCACTTGTTTGAATTCGTGTCGGGTTGGGGACATCTCATCTCGTTGTTTCACTTTGCCTCCGTGGGTTTGGATAATCCCTTTTGACCTCTCACCTGTTCACTGCCTCGTCACCATGACCTCTGATCCGTTGATGTCAAATAATGCCAAGTCCACTGTCGTGCCGTTTATATGTTCAAGAGAAGTTGGCCTCTGCAAATATCAACCTTCCTCTGATTCTCATACGATCCTGATTCACAACAAAAAATCATGTTTCTCTGTCTCATGTCGATGATGTGGGAAACATTATGGCCCACCTTCGATCAAGGTCACTTCCTGTCGACTTCAGCTCATTATCTAGGAAGTTGATCTAGAGACTCCTTTATGGTACCTTGGAGCCTGCATGCCTCAATGGCAGGTTCGTCGCATTCGACGTGGGGTCTTCATCATTGGCCTCCGATCGAGTTATTCTGCGGGTGTTCGATGTCAACTCATTAATTCGCACGCCATAGATTGTACCTTAGTACCTTGAGGACCATTGTAATTATTGATGGTTTCTCTCGCGTCTATTAACAGCTTTCATCATTGGCTGGTAATTAGACGATGCTCTTGCATGTTCGACTTCAGCTCACATATTCGCATGCTTGAACTTGTACTTTGTTTGGGTCGAGATGGAGCGCAAGACCCTGGATTGTGTCTGTTGTAATCCAGGCTGCGATTGTGGATTATTATCATTATGTACATGACTCATTGATTGAATGGCTGCGACCATACCTGAGTCTATTTGTTTGATCCTAGTTAGATGGCTGCGCCCATACCATGGATCCGGATTATAGCATACTCTGTTTCGGATGGCTGCGCCCATACCACGTATACATCATGTACTTGAGATATCAGTTGTATCTTTCTGCGCAGGTTTTCCGACGGCGGGCCTTCAGTTGAACATGTTCTCGTAAAGCATTTCACCCCTCTCTCTCTCGGGCCTCATACTTTAGGGGGCATCTGTTACACAGTAATTTGTCACCGTCCCTACCATTTCCCATCCCGCACAATGGAGGACCCATTTTGTGACCTGTGAACATTGTCATGCCTTGAAACCATCATCAAAGCATTCCTCTAAGCATGAGCTTTAATTGCCCTTAAGACATCTCCTTGCAAAAATCATGAAAAACATCTCCTTTTGCATTGGCGCGGGAAGACAGTTCAGCACTCGCGCCAATGGGGGAAATCCTGCAAAGAGGTCGCGCCAACTGGCGCTCTGTCATAGAGCAGTAGTCGCGCCACCCAATTTAAGGACTGTTTTTTAAATAAAGATGGCGGAAGTTGAGTTCCAACAAACTCAGAAACCATTGCCTATCTTGAGTTGGGAGGTTTGGTTGCGGGAGTTCTATGGAAGGGAAGTAGTTTTGCCACCTCCCATGGAACCTTCCTTGTTGATAGGGTCAATCCCATGATAATAGGGATCCCAACTCCCTCCTTCCCCATCTATAAAAGCCTGCTCAATTCCATAGCAAGCTAGTCTGGAAGTGCCTAAGCTTTGAATCTCCATATTCCCAAGAGCCTTGTGCTGTAAAGAGCCCTCTTTTTCCCTTAAGGCCGACTCAAGTAAGGAGACTATTATCGAGAGACTCTGGAGAGGTTTTCCCTTTCCTTGGCGAGCTTTGCGAGACGTGAACGGCTGGAGACCCATCCGAAGGAGACCACGACGTCAGAACTTGGTTGTAATCTCTCTTCGTTTGTTAATTAATAGATGATTACGATTATGGTTCCACTCTGTTTTCCATCATGTTAATATGAGTAATATCCTTTCTGACTGATATTTAGTTACGTATGCCGGATTCTATGCTCGTATCTGTTTGTTTCTTGCATGTGTAGGTGTTCATCCGCGGAGATCGTGGAAGGATTGTGATCTGCCGAGGCTGAGGAACGGGGACGCTTCTTCTTCAGATCATAGCATTGGAATCTAGGTAGGCTTCCATCTCTTGCCTTTTCATTCATAATTAGGAACCTGCATCGTAACATTGTTTGATTGTTGCTAGACCCCTGCTGGGCTAGTAGGGATCGCCTCTGTCCGCAGAGGGGATTTACCTCCTCAACAAGGAGGCAGTTGAGGCGTTCGCCCAGTTGCGGAATGAGGGAGGTTTGGAGGAGCCCATGTTGCCAGAATCTGGTGCGCAGAACGTCACAGGTACTATGGTCGAGGATTGGCTCCGGCTATTCCTCAGGATTGTTGACAACGCTGCGCTGCGGCAACAGCTCAAGCATGCTTTGGACGGAGCACTGCAGGGGCGCACAGAACTTAGAGATCCGGCGGACGCTGGCCCTCAATACATGCAGTGTGTCAAGCGGAACAAGCAACAAACATGCAAAGAATTCCGGCTTAACACGCAGGTCGCAGGGTTCCAAATCAGCGACACCATGTTGGACTTGGGGTCCAACGTCAATATTCTGCCACGAAAGACATGGGAGGCTCTTGGAAGGCCACAACTAGCCTACTCACCAATCCAGCTCAGGATGGCGAACCAGTATTGCATTTTGCCAATCGGCCGGCTCGAGGGTGTCGAGGTCGACGTTGCGGGGGTGAAGACATACACCGATTTTGAGGTTATTGATATCATGGGCGACAAGGATCCCTATCCTGCCTTACTCGACATTGATTGGGATTTTGAGAATTACGCCATCATCGACCTTAAGAAGGAGCTGATGATCTTTGAGGATGGGGAGGTACGGGTCACCTAGCCTCTCGACCCGTATCAGGGCCCGCGATATACAGAAACGGTGGACAATCGGGAGGATGCTCAGATGATGGACCACCTTTATCAGATGACTGCAGGAAAGCGGGACGATTATATTAACCCGACCGCGACTGGCTCTGTCAGTTGGCGGAGTGTGCAGAGCTCAGAGCTCAGATTTGAACTCGCTTGGGAAGACTGGCAGCAAGGGGGGTATGAGACCACCACGCGGAGATGTGCCTCCATTGCCCAAGTCCGATGGGTAGGGACTGAGATCCGCGGATATCCCACCTTGTCAAGCATGCGGGCAGTCAATACTTTTATTACCAAGGTGGAAGACATGGTCCCAGCTGAAAGTCGGATGCCACTTTTGGATGTGGCCTTGCAGTCAACGTCGGTGTTAGCCATCAGTATTTTTTACATGTTAGTGATGACTATATCCATAGCTGAGTTTTCTAAAAGCTGAATTCCATATGTCAATCTGTCATCTAGAAAACCCTCATAAAACTTTTTTTCGCCCTTTTACTTATCAGTCCGCCCATGTCAAAATCAAAATCCATTATCACTATTTTTTCTAGCTTCAGCCCTACTGGTCTGCCCATCAGCTCCAAAGGGAAAAGTCCAAGTCTGTTGCAAAAGTCTCCCCTATGTTAAGAAGTGGCGCTTTAAGACATTTTACCCTTGGAAACCATTAAAAAGCCAAAAAAGCCTCCATCTGCTACAAAACCCACCATGACTGACCTTTCACTCTGTAAATGAAATTGACCAACATCTCTAAGTCGTGCCACTTATACCCCTAGGTCTCAGCACTGTATGAACCATAGTCTCAAGCTGATTAGTAGGTGTTTCACAGTGTTTTATGGATTCTGCAAAGAACAGGAAATACAACTTCATCTCAGGAGTAAATTCTTGAAGCTACAGTTAGAGGAACAGCTGCTTCTAAATGTAGCATGAGCCTGAGATGAAGCTGCCAAACAAAGAGTTACTCATCAAGACCTTACAACTCTTTCCAGCATGAAAATCACAGTAAGAGAAAGACACCACTGTCACAGCAAACTGGTAAAATGTCATGGCCCAGAACCTCCTTCATTTACAAGCAGAGGGTTAGGGCGCCTCCTTCATCTATAAGAAGAGGGCGCTGGCCAGTATTGACTTAAAAGGAATGCAGAAACCCAGGTTTTCCTTTTACTGAACAGTGAAGCAATAACTCCAGGTTTTCTGAATGTGAGTGATAATCATGACAGGGATAGAATCTGAAATATGCAAGTTCAAAGGAAAACAGAGTTTGGTCTGATATAGGTCATTTGAAGTTTCAAATCATATGAATTGTTAAACTTTAGAAATGCATATCATGAGTAAAAACAATTCTAATCATAAGAAGTCTGTTTTCCCCACAAAAACCAAATTGAATAGATGCTGACAGATCATGTCATCACCTAGGCAGAAGAAAAGTTGTTTGTTTTTCAAAGGGTGCTGACCTCCATAGTCACAGAGATTATCTTTCAAAAATCTGTCATAAGTTGACTAAAGCAAACAATGATTTTTCAGTCACCCTCAGAGCAGTGCAGGGAGACAGTGTGACTTTGGCTAGGGTTTTTCTGAAGCACAGTGATGATTGCAAGCAAAGGTGCTAGTATTGATGATTTTCAAGTGGTTTTCTTACCATCACATCCAGGGAAAAGCTATGTCAAACAGATTTGTCAAACAACCTTCAGATACTTTACCTGATGAAGAGCCTCCTCCATTTATGAGCAGATGGCCAAAGCATTGGACATTGTTGAAAACTGATTAGTCAGAAAGGTGCAGTGGAAAGAGGCAAGGGAAGAGAGCAAAGGTCTTTTACACAGGTAAAAGATGATGGTTATGTTTCAAAATGCATTACCCATAGTAAAATGTCTTTCAAAATATACATCATGATGGACAGGGAACATTATGAATATGTATGCCATTGATACCAAAAAAGGGGAAGTTTCCTTAAGGGAAAGGATCAAACAACAATCCACTGTCACATGCCAAGAGTCCAAAGGAGCACTTTTCAAGAAAACAGAGAATTATGATATGAAGGAATGCAGCCAAAATATGGCACTTACAATCAAAGAAGGAGCTCATAAATCGCCTGGAAGCAGAGATTATCAAGCAAGTTGGAAAAAGACAGGTCATCTCCTGTTAAATGACAAAACAGTTTTCAAGGCTTTTCAAATGTTTTTGACACATTCCGAATGGTTTTTCTTTGTTAAAATAATCACCAAGAAGGTAAAACAGTGAACATAGTTGAGCTATGGAATGGTTCTATTACAAAAAGGTCAATGCACTAGTCAAAGCAAATGGTAACTGTGTTTCAACATTGTAAATAGGCATACCAGTTATGAATAGATAAAGAAGTGGCTTTGACAGATTATCAGTGTTGGGAGTTTGAAACAAATGCAGCTTTCTCATTATTCAAAAAGGACAGAGGTCTCATAAGCACCATTAAACACAGTGGCAAAAAATGGTCGAAAGGTTATTGAAATGATAAGTTCAGTATTACTAAAGGAGGTAGTTTCCCCATGAAACAATTCGAACATCCTGCTATTTCATTTTCAATAAAGAAAAAATATTGGAAAGAAATACCACTGTTTGAAAAAGAGGCCTTGCTGTGTTAAAAGACCAACCGTGAGTTCTTTTTGACAAGAAAAGGATGAACGTAACCGTTGAGAATGTTTGAAATATTGTAAGAGTGAAACAGGAGATGAATGTGTCGTTTTCAAAATTCAAACGAAGCTCCGTGCCTCCATAACATCAAAACAAGGAAGATCTGGTTGAATTTTCAGAAGACTGCACTGTTAAAGGCCGAGCGACGCGCCTGGAAACCCGCACGACGCGCCTGGGAGCGTGTTTACACTGTCGGTCAGTCTATGCGCGACGCGCCTGTACAGGGCGCCCGACAACCCGACAACCGACCCGACAGGGCCACCCAGAGGAAAAATGTGCGCCGTTCTTTCTCTAAGGAGTGCCGTGCAGGCCTAAGGAACTCCAGAGCCACCTCCAGCGCCCAACAAAAGTTGTGCTTCGTGTTTTGAGGTATTTACACACTTTGCCCCCGAAATTTGTGACTGTTTGATGGTATTCGGAGCCAAAATGAGTTTTGAAACGAGCTTTTTCACTGTTAAACTGCTACGAATTTTCACCACTCCACATTCAAAAATTTCAAAACCTCGTCACCATTGCTGAAGAAATAGTGTTTTCTGCGTGAGATTTTGAGGTGTAAAGCTGTATTAAAATGATGGCTGTGTCATTCAAAAGCACCTACAGGAGATAAATGGTTTTGAAACCAAGAGCAGGATGTTTTCACTTTAAAAGGATCAGGGATCCTATACTTTCACAAGCATCAAAGGACAGAGGTTTTTCTTACAAAGAAACAGTGTTTGGCTTAAAGAGAGTTTGTTGATGCAAGACCTTTGACTGCAACCTCCAAGGAAACCTCTAAAGAGGTAAAAAGAAAGATTTTGTCATAGAGACAGGGCTTAGGTCTGTCAGGTGGAACAAAGGATTTCTCCTCCAAAGGCTAGGGTCACATGTATAAAGGGCCCTTGATTATTGTGGAAAAGAGAATCTCTCACAGCCTCTGCTTAAACTTTTGGAAGCTTTCCTAAAAATCTGATTACCTCTGTTTTAACTGTAAATTTGCCTATATGCTCACACCAGGGTTGACTTAATGAGCATGTTTTTGTTCAAATGAAGTGACCTGCATAGAGAACAGTGAAATTTAGTGGGAGAAGGGGTTCTTGGTCAAGCAGAAGTTTATAGGTTAAAGCTCCGGAGAAAGTTTGTTCACACTACTCATAAAGAGACAGTATTCACTGTATTGTTGGTTGACTGCCTTGTGTTGTTCAAAGCTTATTGACAAGTTGCTATCCATCCAAACAGAGGTTTTTATAACATAACCAGAGGGTTACATTCATAAGGGGCCATTGATTGTTTTGAAGGGATAAAACTCACATAACCTCTGCCTAAAACTTTGGAGTCCTTCAAACTCTGTCATATTTGCTCAGGATCATGTCAATGACTGTTTAATAACACTGAGGGTTGATTTCACATATGCAAATTTGTTGAAAGTTGGCACACTTATACGAGGCAGGGTTGTTAATCATTTAAATTCTATCTTGAAGCAGAGGTACATGTTTATTGGTTGACATCTAAGGCTTCAAGAACAGGGTGATTTTAGCACTTTCTCACAGCAAACTCTTTCTAGCAGTCTGCCCCTCTTTTTCACTATATTATTTCCTACTGAGAATTTGTTGACAAAGATATTCTAAGGGTGAGTAGGGCCACTTTCTGAAGAGCAGGGTTTTAATATTTGAGTTTTGTCTTGGAGACACAAATACAAGTATGTTGATTAGCCTCTAACAAACTCACAAGAAGAATGATCTCTTAACACTGTATACAGGAAATCTACACAACAGACTGTCTCATCTTTGTTATATGGTACCCTATTGAGAATTTTGCCTGGCTGAGGTACACTCAAAGGTAGAAGGCTAGTTTTAAGAGGGTAGAAGGCTAGTTTTAAGAGAGCAGAGGTTGTGTATTACAAGAAACTTGTTGCAAAACATCCAAATCACATTGTCTCTCTGTCAAAGCAGTAAAGTGACACAGTTTGATTCCAACAGGGCATTTTACACACAGTGAGGCAGTTTGTCTCTTCCAAAGCATATTCAGGTCAAAATGCCTCCAAGGCAAGACAGCAGGAGCGGTCCGCATAAAAGATATGAGCCTATCTCTACAGAAGAGATTAATGCTCATCCATCTGTCCTTTTCAACTTCCATGAAGTAGGCTGCCTAGATTTCTGCCAAAAGATAGAAGAAGTCAAGAGTTTTTCGCCATTAACACACTTGTGCGCCCTGAGATTCAAAGAAAAACATTTCCAAGTGGCGGGTCTTGATTTCAAAATTTCTCCAAGGTATGTGTCTAAGGCCACCAAGATTCTGTATCATGGCGAAAAATGGTTTAAACAGGCTCATCTTGACTTAGAGGATTACAAGCCTTTCATCAAGCCTGAACATAGAGAGGCTTTCACTGCTATTTTCCCTTTTTCATATCTCCTTGACAGCTATGCTCCTCTTATGAAAGTCATAATGAAATATTTCACTTGTGAAGGGAGGTTTGATCGAATTTATGCCTACCATGTCCGATTATTGATGCATTTTACTAGAAGCAGGCAACTAAACCTCCCTTACTTTTTGTTCAAGAGCATAGAGAAGATGGCATCTACTGTCCAGAAGAAGGCCCCACCTCTGCAAATCCCTTCCCTTTTTCATCATTCTTTGATCAAGATTATCTTCCTACACCAGCTAGAGAAGAAAGAGGTTCCATGGGATTTATTCATCAGCCATCCAGATTTTTCTACTGTTCCTCCTGCCCATGTTTCTCCCACTCAGCCTGTCCATCGCCCGGTACCTTTGTCCAGTAGGCCTACTCCTAGAAGGCTCAGGATGTCTACAGGACAGTCAAGTCAACAAGAGGAAAGAGATGAGCAGCAGCAGTTAGATGATGAGGAACAGCAGCAAATAGGAGGTGAAGGACAGCAGGTCCAAGATGAGCAGCAGCAGGTACAAATTGAGGAGCAGCAGCAGACAACAGATGAGGAACAACAGCAGGTGCAAGATGAAGAACAACAGGTTGGGCAGGAAATTGAGACACTTCTTGAGCCACAAATTGAACAAGGCATTGATGAAGAATAGCAAGCTAATGTTGGCGAACAGGGGCAGCCAAGTGAACAACAAGAGGAAAACATCCAGCAGCCTCAAAAAGAGCAGCAAGTTCAGGAAGATGTCAAAGGTAAATCAGTTGTGCCTCCTCCTCTCAAAATAACAAAGCTCAGCACAGCAAGGAAAAGAGGGGCTAAAGCTGCCACCCTAACAGTGACAAATATTGTTCCTAGCAAGAGGAAATCGCCCAAAAGGACACCTTCTAGCATGCCAAGGAGGAAAAACGCAAGATGGGCTTTCAAAGGTAAAAGCAAAGTTGGAGAAAGTACAAAGCATGGAGGTGAATTAGCTGTCATCCCTATCCAAAGCGATGACAGTGATAATGAGGCCCGCCTTCTTGAAAATATCCTAATCCATAAGGAAGGGAAAATTGAGGCATTAGAGGAGGATCTTCAAAGGGAAAGGAATTTCAACCACTTCTTGGAGATTGAAAACAAACAGATGAATGTGCACACAGCTGTTCATGAGGCACGGGCGATCAAATATAAAAATGAGGCAGCTAAGGCGCAAGTGAGAATAGAAGAGCTCATTGGAGAGTTTGATGAGGAGGAGGAGGAAGACCAGCCTAGACGGAAGAGGCCTAGGACCATCGGGCTTAGAAGATCCTTGGAAAAGCAGAGAGCAGAAGAGTAAGGTCATCTCCAAGCCTTTCCTCTCACTGCACTCCTTGAGCAGGAAATTGAAGAAAACAAAGAGGCATGGCTTGAAAGAGTTAACAAACATTTGGAAATGAAGCTTGAGAGGGCGAATAGAGATTTAGAGCTACAAAGGAAGAGGACACATCACTTCCAAAAGCTAAATCAGTTTGCCCGGCGCAAACTAAAGGCAGCCCAAGAGAAATTGAAGAAGGCAAAGGGGAAGCGCCCGGCACGAAAAGAGGGGAAAAGCATATCAGCCCTTGATATTTTGGCCTCAGCTTCGGAGCATGTTGCTATGGACCCCTGAGGGTCATATGTGCCAAGTTTGGGCCCATTTCGACAACTTTTTGTTTTTTGGCATTTTTTGGGTTTTTGGTCGGAAACTCATAAATTCGCCATTTCAGTTTGAAGATTTTTCAAAGGATAAGGATGATACCAATGGATGCCATAATTCTATGAGCAGGTCCCCAGCGATTTTCAGAGCATTTGGAGATCATTCGCCCCCTCAAATTGGCGAAAAATGCCCTCTTTTTGCACATTCTGCCCGCCATATCAGCAGTCTGCTATTTCCTGGTTTTCTGCACACAGGTACAGTTTTGGGGAACTTCCAGGCATCAGATTGAGATGATTTCAGTTGCGCCAGAAAGTAGACACAGAGAGATTTCCAACGAGCTATCATGAGCCTCGTTTCTACATCAGGAAGGCTGCCAATTGCCTCCAGCAAGTCAGGGGACCTTTTTTAGATATAAATATGAAGTATTTTTGTAATTTTTGAACCTCAAAAATCTGCTTTTCCCAAATGTGCGTTTAGCTATTTTTACACTTGGGAAATGATGTAAAGTCAATATAATTTTTGTTTTTAGCAGTTTTTTAGATATTTTATGGGATATTTTGTGCCTTGGGCTTTGCAAAGCCTCAAGGACAAGTTTAGATATTTTGACTTGGCCAATGGGATAGCTAGTTGCTCCATGAGGTTTTCCTTCCTCAAGCCCATTTATTCCATGACTTTCATTGTAAAACAGAGGCTGAACTTGAGAGAACAATCAATATATTGGTCATATGAGCTTTGAAGAACATACTTGTGTTATGATTTTTGGACTGCCTCTTGGATGCTTTTGAGGAATGATGAAGGATTGTTGATGGATTCCATGACATGGTAGAATGGTATAGTTTTTCTTGATTTGTTGTTGTCTTCTAGTTTTCATTCATGATACATGCTTCTTGCTGCTATAGATCAGTAGAGATTAGTTTTGAGATATGCCCATGGAGGCACCTCAAAATTCCTGAATCTTCATAGCTTTATGTTTTCTTCTTCCTTAGTTATGCTAAAGAATTCTTAACTGCTCTTTAGTAACTTAAGGATACTGTTTTCTAGTTTTATTTACAAGTTCTATGCATGTTGAGTAGGATGTATGGTGTGCCCTGCTTACCTATAAGCTGTCCATGAAACTATCTCTTTGACTGATTAGTTTATCATCTTGTTGAACCAAGGAGGCCTAGTCCCGATCTAGCCCTTTGCCTAAAACTATGAAAGCTTGTTTGTCCAAGTGCCCAATAACTTAAAGACTGTGTTTAGGCGTTCCGGCATAGTTTTATGAGTTGTTAGTCCTTCTTATGTGTTTTCCCAAAAGTTTGATAGCCATTTCCCGAGGTTAGAAGGTCTTATACTTCTATGCATGGCTGGAATGTTTGATTTCTATGTATTAATTAGCTCATAGTTACATTTAGCATGATTAATGGCTTGCTATAACATGTTTATGTCTGCTATAAACTAGTTACACTTGAAATCCCTTGTCTTTCACAAACTTGATGTTCATTTACTCCATTTTTCCCAAAGATCCTTTCTACCTTGAATCAAATCGGCCCTACTGCAGCCTTACATCATCATCTCATAGCTTCCTTGACCTGTTTGACCCCATAGCCCAATTGATCTAACTTCTTGTTACCCATTTTATATCTTTGATCAGTTTTAACCCTCACAAACTTAAAAACAAAAAACTAAAAACATACTTCATAACTAGCCTAATATCAAAACACCACAAGCAAACACACTGATATCTTTTACATCTAATAGAGAGAGCCCTCTCTGAGTCCAGGAAGGCTAGGTCCTCGGGCTCCAAAGCTTGGTTTGATGTTACATCGTCATTTGGCTCACCAATCGGCCAAATCACGGGACCCTAACACCTTTACCGGAGCTCAGCGCGAGACAACACTTGGGTGCACAAGAAGGTAGCCCGCCTTCGACTGCATCATGTGGGTGTGTTATATATTGGGGTTCCTTTCGGGGATGTCGAAACTAGATCGAGGATCTAGGTATTCTGCCCATATAGCACACTGTCCTTGACCGTGGACCCCCCTGATGATGTCTGTGATTTGAGGTATCCTTAGTGGCCATACTTTTTAGGGACTTACACAAGGTGACTGGGACGGGCTGTCTTGGTACCTGAAACAGACGGACCCACTCTGTCTTCGGTCTTTAGGAGGGTACTCGTCTTCACGAGAGTGCTTACACCTATCGTCTGAGGTTCGGGCGAAGCTCTAGAGTGACCGTAAATACAAATATACCTCAAGACAATTGACATTTCACCTGGCGACTCCACTAACCTCTAGTAGGCCTTACTATTTGACCAAACTCTAGGTTACTATCCGATAGACCTATCCCATCACTCACTAACATAGCGGGAGATGGTGGGACACTGAGTACATAATAGTCCAGCAAACTCTTATAGACTCTTTTGGGCCTTTAGATACCATAAACAAGCAAGCAGTCCATAGACCCATTTTTTAGAGTAAACTCTTTTTTGTTCTCATCACCCTAGAAAAGTGTTGAAACAAGTCTAGGATACTTTAACAAATCATAGGCTGCACATAAAACTCAGAAAATCCAAAAACATTTCCAGATTAGTTACCGGTGGTGGACCATAGCTATCTTCACAAAAATAACCCAGTTCCACCTGGCGACTCCACTAATCCATCCCTTTTATTTTTGACCATCCTTCGCCTTAGTAAAGCTTTAGAAAAACCACTCATCTAGAACATTCACCAATACCATTCTCTCTAAACTCTGGATCTCAAATCTGGCTTCACGAAGAATCAACACCAGATCCCATCCAGACCCAAATCCCCCTATCATAGTAGATGACCCAAAAAAGATTCTGTGGCAAGCTTCCGAAACTGACCATCTAGCTACTGATAGATTCATCCGTAGAACAAGATCTGTACCTAAACATCGCACTATCCGACTAGATTCACCTTTGGAACTAGGGTCATCACAAACTCTTCCCAGAAGCAAATCATATAGTAAGATAAAATTTGACAATCTTGAACCCCTAAACCCACCACAAAGTCCTAGTAGAGAAGCTTCACCTACCACTCCTCCTGATTTCCAACTTCTTTATCAATTTGGCTCCTATCATCCCAGATCTGCTCAAAACCAGATCACTAGTCCAAGTTCATCCGCCACACCTGGTCAAACCACCACTGTTCAAACCACCTCATCTCATCCCACTAGTCCTCATCTTGTACATCATCCATTAGCTCCTGTCATGGCAGCCTGGTATGCACCTTTGGTGTTGCCACCGCCCTTGGCTCCTCTCCCAAATAAATATTAAGACAAAATCCCACACTTTATCGGAGAAGACACCACCACACCTCAACAACATATAAGTAGGATGAATGATGCTTATGAATACTTGGAGGTACAAGACGAGACCGTCAGAATGAGAATATTCGCCCAGAGTCTTGGTGGTGAACCCAAAACATGGTTCAAAAGCTTAACTCCAAACAGCATCCACAATATCCCAGAACTACATCAAGTCTTCAAAAATAGGTGGGAAATCCGAAGAAACCCCATTCAAATCCTGTCAGAATATAACAACCTGAAATGGGAAAATGGGGAAAGTGTCCAGGCTTACTGCACTAGGTTCAACAGTGTATATAACTCCCTCCCACCTCATTTCAAACCACCACTTGGTTTAGCCTTGGAAAAATTCCCCAAGGGTTTCGATCCGGACATGACATATCATCTGAGAGACAAGGATCCCCCTACCTTAGAGGAGATGCAACAAATAGCAATAAAAGCAGATGCCAACTTAGCAGAAAAGAGCTAGACTAGGATCTAAAAGGAAAGAAAGGTCACATATAAAGACGAGGTCTCCACTTCATCACCTTCCCTAGATCCCAAAATAGATGATTTAGTCAAAACCATGGCCAAAATGTGGGAAAGGATAAATGAAAAAGCTCCTGTTAAGGACAACCAACCAAACCCTCCAAACAGAAACTGGAACCAAAAATTTAGGAGGGAACAGCCCCAAAACAGACCAAGAGAAAATGACCAACAAATTAGGCCACCATTTAATGAAAATTATGTGGAAGAGGATGATAGGGATACAGAACCTCTTGATGAACATCATTTAAACCTCATAGGATCTGATAATGAGAGTGAGGTGTACCTCACAGAAGAAGAACAAGCGTTCTTTTCTCCTAATCAGGATGAGGCCAACTATGAAGATCTCGATGACCCTGCCATCAATTTTCAAAATGCCATAATAGAAGCTAACCGGCAATATGACCTTAGAAGCAAAAGAAACCAAGATAATTCCAAGAAAGTTAACTCAGATACTACTAAAACCCCTGATACCATCCTCAAGAAAGCAGTAAGAAGTAACAAAATCATGGTCGAGAAGACTGACCAAAACAAAGCTAAAGTTACCCAAACTAGTCGTGACTCAGATACTCCTAGTACTTCCACAAAAGTCATCGAAGCAACTATGGCAAACAAAATCCCAAAACAAGGCCAACAAACTCAGAACATACAGAAGGTCATGGCTGAAAAAGCTAAAACAAACATATCCAAACCTCAGCTGCCTTTTAGTTTTGAAGGCGAAATCGCCAAGATCAAGATCACCATGCCTCTTACCAAACTCATCGCCCAAAACTCTTATAAATCCCAAGTGCTAAAGGTCCTAAATCTAGGGAATGATGCAAACACTGTTAATCTGGCTGACGACAATCCTGAAGTATTGTTTGGTCCGAAGATAGAGGGAAAATTCCAAGAAGGAACTACTCTTCCATTTTACATTAGCCTAAACATCCATGACCAAATCCTCCACAATGCCATGCTAGACTTCGGCGCCTCGCATAACCTTATGCCGAAGGTAGTAATGGAAAGACTAGGCCTGGAAATCACAAGACTATACAAAGACTTGTATTCATTTGATTCGAGTAGAGTCAAATGCCTGGGTTTGATCAAAGACCTTTGTTTTAGTCTGACCCAAATACCTACGAAACATCTAATCATGGATATAGTAGTGGCAAACATCCCTCCCAAGTACGAGATGCTTCTATCCAGATCTTGGGGAGCCAAACTCCAAGTGAATATTCAACTGGACATGTCATACGCCACCATTACTGTGTTCGACTAGACAAGAATACTCTACCGAGAGTCACACATGAAATACATGATTAGTAGTCAAGAGAGGCCAGACAAAATTCCAATGTACTCCTTACGGTCCGACCTGAACTCTTTCATTATGCATATTGATGAAAACATGGAGGAAGAGTCAGAAGAGACTGAAATAAACTTAGATCCACCACATCAGCTGCCCCTGGTGCTCTATGATGAACTAGACACTCAAAACTACCATGATCATGAATAGCTGTGTCATGAAGAAAGTAAGTATGTCCCTTCTAAGGTAGGATTAGAGCAAGAAGCGCAAACCCTTATGTACTATCAAGCAAATTACTCTAACCCTAGTCAAACACCAATAGTAACCTGCGGAAATTTTTTCCCGGTAAAGGCTTTAGAAGACTTACACATCATAAACCTGTTCGGAACCCGGGAGCAAGGGAGTTTAATGTTTCTACCATACCTCAAAGATTTACCATCATATGGATCATCCACTGCAAATGAAACTTTGACCAATAACCCCTAAAGCAGCTCTAACATCTTGAGAAATGCCTGATAAACTTCTTATGAGCAAGGATGATAGCTGCAGTCCAAACATACCTGAGTTACTAAAATTGGCTCATTTTCTGTCTTTTCATGAAAAACTCAGAAATGCTAAAATTAGAAATCTCATGCAGAATACCAATTTATATAGGAAAAATAAGGGAAAATGCTGGGACACTACTTTTCCCTCAAAGAATAACTTTGACAAGAGAAAACATAACAATCTGAACCAAACTGTAATAATCAGGGATAAAACAGCTGGTCATAGGGTCTGTTTCGATTTTAGAAATACTACTGCATGTCCCTATAACAGAAATTCTGTTTTTTCTACCCAAGACCATGATATACCAATTAAAAGTGCTTTTAATCATGTGTTTTTGCAAGATGATATTTCAGGTTATGATCAAAAGATTCCTTTGCAAAGTATACAGCTTAAAGATTTTTTTCAGTTTGCGGGAGGTAGATCTAGTTTCAGAATCAAAATTGCAAAACCATCGGATATTAGAAATTTGTTCATGAAAGCCATGTTCCTAGTTCTCAATTTCTGCATTTTTACATACCTTGATGATGTCATTATCTATTTCAAGAATGACCAAGAGTACATGCATTACTTGAGGAAGATGTGCAGTAAGGAAAGGAGTGGAAATCAGATATTCAAAGAGGTACAGCGGGAAAATACTAGTTTATTCAGAGATTCTTGCATGAATCCCTATGTCATGTTAGAGAGAGAAAACTTTCAAAATTTCTCTTTTCAAGAGTTGAGTGGGCCAAGAGTGAGAGGAGATCCTTACGAGGATAAGATGTTTAAATTTCGTCATTTCCAAGATTTCTGAGTTTGAAACACTTTCATTCATTGTACATACCACTGTTTGAAAAATAGAAAAATAGAAAAGTAAAAAACAATAGAAAATAGAAAAGTCAAAAACAAGAAAATTAAAAGAGGGCAAGTGAAGATAGAACAAAGGCCCCATGTTCAAAAATAGTCATTCTCGTAGTTATATGCTTCAAATGCCGCGTTGTTCCCCCGAATGTCCGTTCAAATTTATCTAGCCCAATCATAATGAAAGTATGTTTAAATTTATTTGTCAAGGCAAGTTAGTGAGTGCCAAGATAGCCAACATTGTGGATGGATCATCAGCGTAGCTTGATTTTTGGAGATTCTGGTTCCACATGCCTAAAATGCACTGAAGGAGAAGCGAGGGATGAAAAACACATCAGTATTAATCTTAGCCCCGCTTGTCTAAGCTATTTTATGCAAAATAATATTTGTGTGCAGCTTGTATTTCATGCCGCAAATGCATGACAAATCAGATTGTCTAACCCTGATTTGATCATTTTTAAATTTCATGTTTTAGATTAGAGAATAAAATCCTGTCAAACAGTTTAATCTTGACAGTTGATCTAGTTTAGGTAGAGTAATGAAGGAGTTCATCAGTTTAATCTGAACTCCCGGCAGATATAAGTGTAGAAATAGATAGGTTCATTTTACAAAAAGAAAAAATATGCATTGTCAAAAGGTTTCTAGTTCAAATGCGCCAAAGAGAAGAAAATGTTAGGAAAGATAGTGGGGTAGGTAGAAGTATCATTGATGTTAACCATGTCAGTTCAAATTTCAGAATGTTACTCAAAATAAGGTACTTGCACCAATGCATAAGGCACTGGGTCTTCATAAGCCAAAAATATGAATTCTGACACCTCTCCCGACTTCAGGAGCTGCCCTCACCAAATGGAGCCACCGTTACCATCGCATTTTTTTTTTTACATGTTAGTGATGACTATATCTATAGCTGAGTTTTCTAGAAGCTGATTTCCTTATGTCAATTTTTCATCTAGAAAACCCTCCTAAAAACTTTTTCGCCCTTCTACTTTTCAGTCCACCCATGTCAAAATCAAAACCTCATTATCACTATCCTATCTAGCTTCAAACTTAATTGCTCTGCTCCATCACTTTAAAAGAAAAATCCAAATCAAGCCTAAAAGTCTCTGTGTTAGAAAGTGCACTTTAAGACATTTTACCCTCGCAATCATCAAAAGCCAAAAGCCTCCATCTCAAGGCAACCAACCATGACTGACCTCCCACTCTGCAAATAAAATTGACAAACAGCTCTGAGTCGCGCCACTTATACCCCTAGGTCTCAGCATTGCATGAACCCCAGTCTCAAGCTGATTAGTAGGTGTTTCACAGTGTTTTATGGATTCTAAAAAGACAGGAAATATAACTTCATCTCAGGAGTAAATGCTTGAATCTACAGTTCTGCTTCTAAATGTATCATGAGCCTGAGATATGTCTGCAAAACAGAAAGTCACTCATCAAGACCTTGCAGTTTTCCTTCCAGTATGAAAATCACAGTAAGAAAAGGACACCACTGTCTCAGCAAGCTGGTAAATTGTCATGGCCCAGAACCTCCTTCATTTACAAGCAGAGGGTTAGACGCCTCCTTCATCTACAAGCGAAGGGTTTTTCGATGATAAGGAAGTTGCGAAAGTAGAAGGTTTGCCTTTTACTTGAACGATTAGAAACAGAACTCTCGGGGTTTCGAGTGAGAATCATGTGAATTGTTAAAAAGGCATATCATGAGTTAAAACAATTCTAATCATAGGCAGTTTGCTTTCCCCGCAAGACCAAATTGAAAAAGTGCTGACAGATCATGTCATCACACAGGCAGAGGAAAAGTTGTTTGTTTTCAAAGGGTGCTGACCTCCATAGTCACAGAGATTATCTTTCAAAAATTTGTCATGAGTTGACTAAAGCAAATGATGACATCTCAGTTTCCCTCAGAGCAGTACAGTGAGACAGTGACAATTTGACTAGGGTTGTTCTGAAGCATAGTGGTGATTGTAAGCAGAGGTGCCAGTCTTGATGTTTTTTAAGTTGGTTTCTTACCATCATAATCCAAGCAGACCCTTGTCATGCCGCCTTATCAAATAATCCTCAGATACTTTTCTCATTGAAAGGCCTCCTCCATTTATGAGCAGATGGCCAAAGCATGGGATGTTGTTGAACACTGATTGGTCTAAAGTGCAGTGGAAGGATACAAAGGAGGTAAATAGAAATATGTACACAGGTAAAAGATAGTGTTATGATTCAAAAATATTGTTTTTCCTATCCATAGAAAAATGTCTGTCAAACTATACCTATAGTGGACAGGAGACAATATTGACTATGCAGGCCATTGATACAAAAAGGGCAGTTACCTTAGGGGAAGAGGCCACACAGTCACCTCAATGTCACATGCCAAGAAGTTTAAAGGAAACTCCTCTTAAGTAAACAGAGAAATATAGTATGACAGGATGCAACGAAAAGATGGAACTTACAGTCCAGGGAGAAGCTTATAAATCATCCAGAAGCAGAAATTATCAAACAAGTTGGGAGAGCACAGGCCATATCCTGTTAAGTAAAAAAACAGTTTGCAAATGCTCTTTGACACATTTTGAATGGTTTTTCCTTGTTTAAATATCACTTAGAGTGTTGAAGCAGTGGACAGGTTTGAAATTATGGATGGTCCTATTACAAAGAAAGATCACTGCACTATTAAGAGGAACTGATAACTGTTTTTCAAGAGCCCTGTTTTTCCTGCTTCATATAAAGTTCCCTTTCAGAATATACATCACAAGTGATGGGAGGCAATTTGAGTTTTGTTCTCAAAAGGAAATTATAAATAAGTGTACCTGTTTATAAATAGACAAAGAAGCAGTTTGATAGATTGTCAGTGTTTGGGAGTTTGAAACAAATGTAGATCACTGTTTGAACAAAGAGACCTTGCTGTGTTAAAGGGGCAACCGTGAGTTCTTTTTGCATGACAAGTAGATGGTGAAAGTGACCGTTGAAAATTTTTGAAGTGTCATAAGAGTGGAATAGGAGGGTGTTCTTTTCATTTTCAAACTTCAAACAAAAGCTCCGTGCCTCCATAACATCGAAGCAAGGAAGATCGGATCGAAATTTTAGAAGACTGCACTGTTTATGACTGCGCGCCGTGCCTGGAAACCTACGCGACGCGCCTGGGAGTGAGTTTACACGGGCGGTCAGTGTTGGCGCAATGCACCTGTACAGTTGCGCGACGCGCCTGTACATGGCGCCCGACTGCCCGACAGCCCGACCCGACAGGGCCACCGTTGGTAAACTGCGCGCCGTTATTTTCTTAAAGAGTGCCGCGCATACTTTGAAGACCTCCAGAGTTATCTCTAGCTCCCCTCCAAATATTTTCCATCTAATTCAAGAGGTATTTTGAAATTGCATTCGAAATTTGCGAAATTGCCAAAGTGATAAAAGTCAGTTTTTTCACTGTGACTGTTTTTTTTCGGTTCTTCAAGGGATCATTTTCGAATGGATTTTCAGAGGGCATAAAGACGTTCTTCCAAAGTTGTCTGGTATTCTATATTGAAACAAGCCTTCATTATTTAAAAAAAAAGAGGAAATTCTTATAGCTTCTGCTCAAGCTTTCGAAGTTTAAAAAAAAAAAAAACCTATTTCCTCTACTCTAACTGTAAGTTTGACTGTATAAAAGCACCAAGGTTAACTTCATGAGCATGTTTTTGTTTAAATGAAGTGACATACATAAGAAACAATGAAGTGTAGTAGGAAAAATTTTCTTGATCAGGCAAAAATTTATAGGTTGAAGGCAAGAGGAAGATTTTGTTATAGAGAGACAAGGTTTAGGTCTAAAGAGAAACCTTTCACACTGTCCTCAAAACATTGCCACATTATTAAAACAGTGAAGTGCAATCAGAAAAAAGGGTTTTTGACAAAGAGCTGTTTATAGGTCGAAAAACCACAGGGTAAGGTTGCTCCTGCTCCTCATACAGAGACAGTTTTCGTTGTGTAGCTGCTTGATTGACCTTGGGTGTTCATGCTTGTTTGAGAAACAGATGTCAGGTTGAAACAAAGAATTTTTTCTACAAAGGCTAGGGTTACATGTATAAGGGGCACTTGACTGTTTTGAAAAGGAAAACTCACATAGCTGCTGCCTAAAAACTTTGTAGTCTTTGAAAAGATCTGTCATCTTGGCTCAGGATTATGCCAGTGACTGTTTAATTGCATTAAGGGTTGTTTTCACATATGCAAGTTGGTTGGCTGTTGGCGCACTTAGACAAGGCAAGTTTGGGATAATTGGAAAATACAATATTGATCCAAGACACAAAGATGTGGTGATTAACTTCCAAAGATCACCAAGCAGGGAAACTTTGACATTGTATACATCCTGCCTCATACAGTCTGCCCTTCTTTTCCACTGTATTATTTCCTATTGAAAATTTGTTGACTGAAATATTTTCAAGGTGAAAAGCCACTTTCTGAAGAACAGGATTTTAATGATTGGGAATTTCACCTTGGAGACACAGATATAGATGTGGTGGTTTATCTCTTAAATTCACAAGTAAAGGGTGATTTTCCTAAAACACTGTGCACTGATAATTCACCTAACCTAGGTCTCCTTTTTTCTTTCACTGTATGGTCTCTTCTAGAGAAATCTGTTGACAAAGATATACTAAGGGTGAACAGGACACTTTCTGAAGGGCAGGTTTTTGATGATTGGATTTTACCTTGGAGACATAGATACAGGTGTGTTGATTGGCCTCTAACAAGATCACAAGGAAAAGTGATTTCTCAACACTGTGCACAGGAAAATTACCCAGCAGTTGGTCTTCTCTTTGTTATATGGTACCCTATTGAGAAATCTGCCTGCCTGAGGTACATTCAAAGGTAGAAGGCAAAGTTTTAAGATAGCAGAGGTTGTGTATTCAAAGTAACATTGTTGCAAACCATCCAAATCACATTGTTTATCTGTCCAAGCAGCATATTGACACAGTTTGACTCCAGCAGGGCATTTTACACACAGTGAAGGCAGTTTTCCTCTTCCAAAGAATATTCAGGTCAAAATGCCTCCAAGGCAAGACAGCAGGAGCAGCATGACAGTGATAAATATGAGCAGCAGCAGGAAAAAGAGGGGAAGAGTGCCGAACAGCAGTAACTCAGTAGTGATAAACAATAGTTTCAAGAAGCGTCGGGCACGGAAAGAGGAGAGAAGCATATCAGCCCTTGATATTTTGGCCTCAGCTTCGGAGCATGTTGCTAGGGACCCCTGAGGGTCATATGTGCCAAGTTTGGGCCCATTTCGACAACTTTTTGTTTTTTGGCATTTTTTGGGTTTTTGGTCGAAAACTCATAATTGCGCCATTTCAGTTTGAGGATTTTTCAAGGGAGAAGGATGATACCAGTGGATGCCATAATTCTATGAGCAGGTCTCCAGCGATTTTCAGAGCATTTGGAGATCTTTCGCCCCCTCAAATTGGTGAAAAATGCTCACTTTTTGCATATTCTGCCCGCCATATCAGCACTCTGCTATTTCCTGGTTTTTTACACACAGGTACAGATTTGGAGGACTTCTAGGCATCATATTGAGATGATTTCAGTTGCGCCGTAAAGTGGACACAGAGATCTTTCCAACGAGCTATCATGAGCCTCGTTACGACATTGGGAAGGCTGCCAATTGCCTCCAGCAAGTCAGGGGGCCTTTTTCAGATATAAATATGAAGTATTTTTGTAATTTTTGAACCTCAAAAATCTGCTTTTCCCAAATGTGCGTTAAGCTATTTTTACACTTGGGAAATGATGTAAAGTCAATATAATTTCCGTTTTTAGCATTTTTTTAGATATTTTATGGGATATTTTGTGCCTTGGGCTTTGCAAAGCTTCAAGGACAAGTTTAGATATTTTGATTAGGCCAATGGGATAGCTAGTTGCATCATGAGGTTTTCCTCACTTGAGCCTATTTATTCCACAAGGATTCATTGTAAAAAAAGAGGCTGAACTTGAGAGAAGAATCAATATATTGGTCATATGAGCTTTGAAGAACATACTTGTGTTATGATTTTTGGACTGCCTCTTGGATGCTTTTGATGAATGATGAAGGATTGGTGATGGATTCCATGACATGGTAGAATGGTATAGTGTTTCTTGCTATGCTTTTGTCTTCTAGTTTTCATTCATAATACATGCTTCTTGCTGCTATAGATCAGTAGAGATTGATTTTGAGATATGCCCATGGAGGCACCTCAAAATTCCTGAATCTTCATAGCTTGATGTTTTCTTCTTCCTTAGTTATACTAAAGAATTCTTAACTGCTCTTTAGTAACTTAAGGATATTGTTTGCTAGTTTTATTTACAAGTTCTATGCATGTTGAGTAGGATGTATGGTGTGCCCTGCCTGCCTATAAGCTATCCATAGTTCTGTCCATAAAACTTTCTCTTTGGCTGATTAGTTGATCATCTTGTTGAACCAAGGAGGCCTAGTCCCGATCTAGCCCTTTGCCTAAAACTATGAAAGCTTGTTTGTCAAAGTGCCCAATGACTTAGAGACTATGTTTAGGCGTTCCGGCATAGTATTTTGAGTTGTTAGTCCTTCTTATGTGTTTTCCCCAAAGTCTGATAGCCATTTCCCGAAGTTAGAAGGTCTTATACTTCTATGTATGGCTGGAATGTTTGATTTCTATGTATTAATTAGCTCATAGTTACATCTAGCATGATTAATGGCTTGCTATAACATGTTTATGTCTGCTATCAACTAGTTATACTTGAAATCCCTTGTCTTTCACAAACTTGATGTTCATTTACTCCATTTTGCCCAAAGATCCCTTCTACCGTGAATCAAATTGGCCCTACAGCAGCCTTACATCATCATCTGATAGCTTCCTTGACCTGTTTGACCCCATAGCCCAATTGATCTGACTTCTTGTTACCCGTTTTATGTCTTTGATCAGTTTATCCCTCACAAACTTAAAAAACTAAAAAACCAAAAAACTCACTTCATAACTAGCCTAATATCAGAACACCATAAGCAAACACACCGACATCTTTTACACATATAGAGAGAGCCCTCTCTGAGTCCAGGAAGGCTAGGTCCTTGGGCTCCAAAGCTTGGTTTGATGTTACATCATCATTTGGCTCGCCAATCGGCCAAATCACGGGACCCTAACAACTTCAAACCCAAAGTGCAACAACCTCAAACAGTTGCAGATTATATTAGAACTAATTTTGAAGTCATAGCAAAGGATATTCATCCTTTGGATCAAATTGAGCTGCATAAACAGATAGGTGAAATGATTTATTCTACTCTGACAGATAAATCAATGATGACACAGAAATTGCAGGATTCTTTGGAGAATACTAATGCTCAACTAAATCTTGAGAAAGCCTCTTCTCAGGCTACAGACAATAGGATAAAGACTTTGGAGGAAATCATTATTGGATTGGGTCATAATCCCAAGGATGTCAAGGGTATAGAAGCTTTGATCAAGAAAAAAGATGATGATATTGCAGCCTTGAGAAAACAACTGAAGTTACCAGCCTCAAGACATCCACAAACTGCAGAAATCATAAAGCAAAATTCTGAAGAAGAATTGATGGATTTACTCTTGAAACTGAATGAGAAACTTAATGAAATTGAAGAAGAGCTTGAAAAGGCATTGAAAGATAAGCAATCAAATACTCTAGCATCTACAACTGAAGTGATTACAGGTACTATAACAACAGGTCAACCAACAGAATTATCACAGGGTAATATTTCCAATTTAAGTACCGAAGAGTTAATAAAGTCAATGGAGGAATTGAAACTCCAAGTGACAGAACTTCAGAGAACAAAGGTACAATTCACCACTTTATAACAAAAATTTGATCTCTCGAAGATGAATGTTGCAGATAAAACAAGAGAGGTCAACAGATTAGAAAAGTTGGTCAACAAATTGGAGAAGGATCTCACATTGGAGAAGCCTTTAAAGGAAATAAATGAAATTCTTTGGGACAACATCATCCAGTCAATAAAAGATGTCTGGCCCTCAATTCAAATAATGTATGAACAGAATGATTTAGTCAAATTGGCTCTGGAAGAAATCCTAAAAGCAAGAGAAGAATTGGGAAACATGCCTGAAGAAGCCAATGAACTTATCCGCTTTTTAAATACTCATAACAGGCATCAACTTGAAGAACTTGGCATTCAAGACAGGACATGAACAATTTTGGAAATAAAAAGAGTTTTTACCAAAAGAACTCTGATGCAGAATCTAGAACAAAGATGCTCTGATATGCAAGAAGAAATCAATGCCTTTATAAAAAGATTTGATATTTTGTTGAATAAAGGATTGCCCAGTCCTTTAGTTTCAGAGGATAAATTGATGGACCTTGAAAGTTATGTTGAGAAATTGGACAATCATGCTGACAATTAGGCCCGTTCCTCAACTAGTTCATCAGCAGTAGCATTGCCTACAGGAAAAAATCTTCATGATAGATTGGAAAATTTATTTTTATCTCGAGCATGAGGTAAAGCATTTGTTCCCAATTCAACCTACTTTCTTTAGATATACAGAGATAGATGAAACTCTGAGGAAGATGCAAAGGACCAGAATACCGGAAGCTAAATGGTGGGAAGAAATGTTAGAACTTTTGTAAAAATTATCCTTACATGAATTTTTGATTATGTACTACAGTAAGTCGTGATAAGAAGGATAAAATGATAAACAGAGGTTAAAGAGTATCAGTGCAGATAAAGAGTATCAGTAAAACAGAGAAGCCAGCACAGAGTTACTAAAGAGGACAACAACAAGCCAAATCATAGGGCCTACCTCCAGCACATTCTCAAAAGAAGGAAACAGCACAACATCAGTTATCATTTCTCTTATCTACGAGACCATCTGTCTCTAGTTTGTTGTAAAATACTTATGAGTCATCCTAGATTATATCTCAAGTTGTTATGAGATATTTTTTATAACTTTTTGTATAAATACTCCCTCAATCGGAGTATTGAGGGGTGGATTTTTTAGACTTTGCTGTAACATTGACTATTTTGGAATAAAGTGCTATTGGAGAAATTTTGTGTGGCTAGCTGGATGAGGAATTGATGCGAAAGATTTTTTACAGGATTCTTGTGTTAGACTAGGGATCAATAAGTCATCTATCTCTTATGTGTTGAAGTCTTTATATTTATTTACTATATCATTTGTGTTTCATTTCTGAATGATTAACGAAAAGGAATAAATCAGAAAGTGCTTAAGTGTAATCTAATTTTAATCATTGTTATTCTAAATATTTTCTTCTGAACTGGTTTAAACAGTGAATTCTTAATTGCTCCTGTTTTTCTAGTTTAAGCATTTTGATTATTTAGTAAAGAATACTTAATTTCTCTTTATTAATAATCACTCAATTTCCCTCTTTTGAAAGTGTTGAAGGATTCTTAATTTCCCTTCACCCATTTGAGTTCATCCCATTCACTTGAGATCTATAATTGTTCCCTGTTTGATTATCTTGCCCTGTGAAACCATCTTTTGTTAAGAGACTTAATCCAGTTAAGTTATCCTCTTTGACTCCATTATCCCAATGGCCTAAATTACTCAATATTACCCTTAGCTATTGAATTCCATCACCCAAACTCAATTACAACCTTTGGACTTTATAACTAGCCTGATATCTTCTAAAACAAAGCTAAATTATATAGAGAGAGCCCTCTCTGGGTACAGATTGGCTAGATTTTGTACCTAAAAGTTGGTTTGTGGTTACCTCGGACCCCTTTCCTCTTCCCAACAACTTCAAGGAAAATCTAAGTGATAACATAGTGGCGACTCCACTGGGGACTTCTGAATAATTTTATTGTTACTATTGTTTACTTTATAAACTACAGACGGAGCCTCAAGTTAGCCAGGTAGCCTTTGAACTGATTTTGCTCTGCAATTGCATAAGTAAATAAATGTTGCTTCAGTCTATCTTCGGTCTAGTTTATGAACTGAACTTTGGTTTCAAACATTTGATTAGTTCCTCTAGTCAAATAAATCTTTAAGAAAATTTAAATCCAATATCTGAAAATTATTAAAGAAATTATTGAAGTTGTATTATTCATTCCATTCAGACAAAAACCAAAAAAAAAATATCATCTGGAAAACTGGCTTCAGAAAGGACTCGTTACACCAGGGCTAATCCTTATCCAAATCCACTGCCTGTGCTTGAAAATCCGAATCTGATCCCCAGAATTCTTAGGAGACAAGATAGTCAAAAAATTTATGGTAATTCTCGACCTCTTTATAGATCAATATCCTATCCTGTGAAGTGGATTTATCTTGAGGACGAACCTTTTGATGAGCAGTTTGAAACATCTTTATTTGTAATTTTTTCTGAATCTGAGTTGTCCAATTTGGTTCCAGACCCAGTATTTCTTGAAGATTTACAATTTGAATTTGTTACTTCACATCTTGATAAACATTTGCGAAATTCTATACAATCTGAGCTTACCTCTGAAGGAACATCAAATATTTCTATAATCACTTCAGCCTCTCCAAGTTCATCAACATTTCCTCAAACATCTCAACCTCAAACTACCCCTTCTATTCCTCCACCCACCACTCATAGACCAACCTCACCTGTTATTTCATCGCTACCTCCTGCAATGGCAAACATATATGCTCCTTTGGTATTACTTGCTAATATAGGGGCTATGCCTCAAGATTACCAAAGTAAAATCACTCCTTTTGATGGTTCTGGTACTTACACTGCACAACAACATACTAAAAAGATGACCGATTATTTTGAAATTTATGAAATAGATGTTGATGATGTAAGAATGAGAATATTTGTCCAAAGTCTTACTGGAGAAGTTAGAACCTGGTTTAGAGCCCTTCCTGCAAACAGTGTTACTGACTTACAAGCTCTTTATAGATCATTTTTAAACATATGGGAAAAGAAGAAAGACCCTCGTCAAATATTATCAGACTTTGGAAAACTAAAGAGAGGAAAAAATGAGACTGTGCAAGATTACGTCACCAGGTTCAATGAGGCTTACAATGCTATTCCCCAAAATCTTAGACCTCCTCCAGATTCAGTATTAATCAAATTCCCTGATGGATTTGATTCTGATATGGCGTATCAGCTTAGGGAAAGAGCTCCTCAAACCTTAGAAGAAATGCAAAGTATAGTTGTTAGTGTTGAAGCCAACCTGATAGAGAAACGAGCTAGAGCCAGAGCTGAAAGGAGAATGCCTTTAAACGAAGAACCCATAGCTTTTGAAAAGAAGCTAGATGCTATTATCAAAGGAATGGAAAGGCTAGGAGATAGAGTAGAAAAAATTGAAAATAAATCTCCTTGGGATGGTCAACCGAACAATACTACGAGAAATCCAAACTTCAGAAGGAACCAAAATAAAAATACTAGAAAAACTGGTCCTGACAAAAATATTAGGCCCCCATTCCAGGAAAATTATATTGAATCCTCAACTTCTGAGGAACCAACTGAAGATGTTCAAATAAACAATTTTACTGAACGTGAGAATGAACCAGAAGTTTTCTTGACCCAAGAGGATCAAGAAGCTCATATTCTTAAGCAATTTCAAACCCATTCAGAAGAATCTTTTGACTTTAAGGAAGGATATGATACAACCATTTATGAAGTTCACAAGCAATATAATTTAAGGAGTAGAAGAATTGATGTTCCGGAAACAAGTAAATATAAAGTTACAAAACAACCCCTCAAAGGTAAAACCAATACTACCCCTGTACATATTCTTTATAGATCAGATCCTAATCCTGCCAACCCAATAATTGATGATGTATCCGATACTCAACTGAATAACAGACAACTTTCCAATACTCTTCCTCCCAAAGGAAATGTAGAGAAACCTCTAGAAGTTGATTCGGAAAAAACTTTAGCACACAACCCCACTCCTAAAAAGGAGAAAAATACCGAAAACATAGAAGAAAAAGAGAATCCAACTGTTCGAAATACAAGAACTCAGGCTGAAAAACCTTTTAATCTGGAAGCTGAAGTAGGCAAATTAAAAATAGTTGTTCCATTGTCTGAATTAGCTAAACATGATGTCTACCGAAGTCAAATCAATAGATCACTTAATATTACTGGAAGTGATGACTCAGTAAACGTTTTTGATGATCAACCTAGATTATTATTTGGCCCTGAAGTAAATGGAAAACCAAGAAGTGGAGGAACTCCTCCATTCTATGTGAGTTTGAATTTAGGATTAATCAAAGATTTGTGTGTTACTTTGGTTCAATACCTTTCAAAAACAATTTTGATGGATATAGTAGTAGCAGATATTCCTCCCAAATATGGTATGCTATTTTCCAGATCCTGGGGTGGAAAACTTGGAGGATCTCTTCAATTAGACATGTCATATGCTACTATTTCAGTATTTGGCCAACCTAAGAGACTATACAGAGAAACTTTAATGAAATATGTAGTCAGTAGTCAGGAGAAACCTGAAAATTTCCCCATCTACTCAGTACACTCTGATATGGACTCATTTATTCTTTACAATGCTGAATTTGATCTCCCCACTGAATTAGAAGTTCCAACAATAGAACCAAAAGAAATTGTAAATCATAAATCTAGTGTTCAAATCCAGGAAATCTCTGAGAGCAAAGAAACATCATATACCCAAGAAAAACCAGAAGAAAGTATAAAACTGGATCTTACTGTTCAGAAAGTTCCTGAAACTCTTGATACTAATTATGAACATGAAATTATTTGGCATTTAGAATTTGATGGTTTAGTTAAAAAATTGGGAGCTGGAGCTGGAATTTGGATACACAACCTTGAGAATGATCATGCTAAAGGCCATGCTTACAGATTAAACTTTAAATGCACTAATAATATGGCAGAATATGAAGCTCTTTTGTTAGGGCTTAAACTTGTCAAAAAATTAGGGGAAATTAGAGTATCTATTATAGGAGATTCTGATTTAATCATTCAATAGATTAATGGAGAGTTTTTTACAAACAATTCCAGACTGAGAGAATATAGAGGAACAGTTGTGGAAATTCTCAATACTTTCCTACAAGCTCAACTTGCTAAAATCCCAAGAAAACAAAATTTGCATGCTCATAGTCTTGCAATGTTTGCCAGTACTTGTAAATTACCATTCAAACCTAATCATCAGTTCATAGCTGAGATTAGACACAGACCAGCTATACCTGACAAATTTAAGAATTGACAAGTGTTTGAAAATGACAATCATATTAATAATTTCCTGACTTTAGAGAATGAATTTTCTAACAGTAACATAGATGAAGATATAACCATTGAATATGATCAAACAAATGAACAAGAAACAAACATTTCAGAAGAAAGTGCAATTCAAATGCTTCATCCAACAAAGTTCACTAAAAAAGAAATGCAGGACCTGAAACAAATGGAAGTTGATGAGATTATAGATGAAGAATCTGAGATTATTAATTTGAAAGATAATCATTTACCTAAGGGATTAACCCCTTTAGAAGATCTTTTCGACTCTAATGATATTCCAAAGAGACCCAAAATGGAACCATTGAAAGCTGATCTTGAAGAATGTAATTTGGGAACTGAAGAGAATCCTAAAATGATAAAGCTATCCAAATCTCTGCCTCCTGATCAAAAATTAAAATATGTTGAACTTTTGAGAGAATTCCAGGATGTCTTTGCCTGGAGTTATGAAGACCTGAAATCATATGATACCTCTATAATTCAACATACAATACCTCTGAAAGAAAACCAGAAACCATTTAAACCGAAACTCAGAAGAATCAACCCTGTATTATTACCTTCAATTGAAAAAGAGATCAAACAAATGTGTGAAGGAGGGATAATTTCTCCTATTAGGTTTTCAAAGTGGGTGTCTAATTTAGTAACTACTAGGAAGAAAACTGGAGAGATCAGATTATGTGTTGATTTGAGAAATTTAAATAAGGTTTCTTTGAAGGATAATTACCCTTTGCCCAAAATGGATCACATCTTACAAAGGGTAGTAGGTTCTTCAAGGATTTCTCTTCTAGATGGGTTCTCAGGATACAACCAGATTTTGGTTCATCCTGATGACTAGAACAAAATAGATTTTACAACACCATGGGGTACATTCAAATATGTTAAAATGCCATTTGGACTTAAAAATGCAAGAGCAAACTTCCAAAGAGCAATGGACATCGCTTTTGCAAAATAAATTCATGACTTTCTTGTTATATATCTAGATTATTTAACTGTCTTTTCTAAATCAGATCGACAACATTTGGACCATCTCAGAAAAGTATTCATAAAATACAGAAAGTATGGTATCTCTTTGAATCCAAAGAAGTCCTTATTTGGTCTTGAAGAAGGTAAAATCTTGGGCCATATCATTTCCAAATATGGTATTAGAATAGATCTTACTAGAATAGAAGCTATAATGCAGATACCTCATCCCAGAAATATCAAAGAACTTCAAGCTTTCATAGGAAAAATCAATTTTTTGAGAAGATTCATATCTAGCTTAGCTGAATTAATTAGATTACTTACTAACATGTTCAGAAAGGATTCAAGTATTAAATGGATAGTAGAAGCCAAGCAATAATTTTTAGAAATTAAAATGGCTTTGACTAGAACACCAGTTCTTACCAGTCCACAATTTGATAGAGACTTCATAATACTTTCATTTGCCTCAGAACATACTATAGCAACTATTTTATTACAAAAGGATGATCAAGGATGTGAGAAACCTATAGCCTTTTTTAGTAAAGCACTAAGAGATGCATCATTAAAATACAACATCATGGAAAAACAAGCTTTTTCACTTGTAAAAGCCATTAAAGATTTTAGAGTCTATATATTGTATTCCCATGTGATATCCTATGTACCAAATGTTGTTGTCAAAGACATCTTAACTCAAGATGGAATTGAGGGCAAAAGAGGTAAATGGATTGCTACCATATTAGAGTATGATATTGAGATAAAAACTACAAAGCTCATAAAGGGACAGGGATTGGCTCAACTAATGACTGAAACAAATTTCGAAGCCTTGGATATCAATGAACTGGATAACGAACATGAGATAGCGACTCCACAAATCAGCCAGGCCTTCTTAGATTCACCTGGTATGCTGATATAATTTATGTATTATTAAACCTGCAAGCTCCTCCAGGGTTATCCAGAACAAAGAAAAGGTTTTTAAAGATGACATATTTTAAGTTTTGTATTTTAGATAATGTTCTCTTTTGGAAAAATCATGATGGTATTCTATTGAATTGTTTGTTAAAAGATGAAGCTGACAAGGCTCTCAATGAATTCCATGCAGGAGACTGTGGTGGACACCTTTATTGGATATCAACTGCAGACAAGATCCTAAGAGCTGGGTTTTATTGGCCAACCTTGTTCTCTGATGTAAAGAAATGTGTTACTGCTTGCCATAAATGTCAAATTTTTGAAGGCAAGAGAAAATTGTTACCTTTACCCCTAAAACCAATTTCCACTGAAAAACCTTTCCAACAATGGGGCCTAGATTTCATTGGAGAAATTCATCCTCCCTCTTCTGGCCAACAAAAATGGATCCTCACTGCCACATAATATTTCACCAAATGGATAGAAGAAATTCCTTCCAGAGAAGCCAATGACACTGTGATCATAGGATTCCTAGAAACAAATATATTATCAAGATTTGGATGTCCTGAGAAAATCATAACTGATAATGCTGCTGCCTTCAAGTCTAAGAAGATGATAAGCTTCTGTAATAAATATCACATCACCTTAAGCCATTCCACAGCCTATTACCCTTAGGGTAATGGACTGACTAAATCTTCCAACAAGAGTCTCATTAATATTATCAAGAAATTATTGGAGGAAAACAAGAAAAATTGGCATAAGAAACTTACAAATGCACTATGGGCAGACAGACTCACCACCAAAAAATCTATTGGGACCAGTCCGCATGAGTTAGTCTATGGTATGGAGGCTGTATTTCCTTCAGCTTTAGGAGTTCCTATAATGAAATTACTTCAAGAAGCTCAGGTTGAACCTAATGATATTGAAAGGAGAATAAATCAGACTATTAATTTGCAACAGACCAGAGAAGAAGTATATTAGAGATCCCAAATATTGCAGGAGAAACTAAAGAAGATGTTTGATAAAAGGACCAAGGCAGAAGATTTCCAACTTGGAGACAAAGTTTTAAGATGGGATTCCAGGAGAGAGGATAAGCGAAAACATGGGAAGTTTGACTTCTTATGGAAAGGACCTTATATTATTCATGTTTTACAAGGAAATAACACTTATTTTCTAAAAAAATTGGATGGTACAGATACTAAAGAAGGGCAACTTAATGGTCAAATGTTGAAACATTACTTTGATCCTATTTATTAGGACACTCTGATTTTTTAACATGTACATACTATATCCTTTGTAATGTATCAGTTTTGAGTGGATAGTAACCTATTGGAGTTGAAGCCCGAGGAGAAGGCCCTAAGCTTCAGAAGTATTATTGTCATACATACAATAAAGCAACAAGCAAAAGAAGATTCCATGGTTCAGTAAAAATCATTCTGAGGGCAACTGACCTACTGTTCTTGACTTTTCACCAGGAAAAGCCATCCCCAAGTGGAGCCATTGTTAGACTCCTATACCAATAGGTGTCATATATCATGATTGACTTGATGGGCTATGTAATATGTTCATACCTTTTCTTGTTGCAAAGGTTTTCCATATTATCAAAAAATCAAAAAAATTAAAAAAAAAAAATGTAGAGAGGGTATACCCTAAAAGAAAAATCAAAGGGTGAAAAGAATAAAAATGGCCAAAAAAAGTGAAAGAAAATAAACCCCACCAAAAAAAGGGCCAAGGAAAGTGTGCAAGTCTAAATGCCACTACTTTTTTCTCTTGTGTAATAAACAAAATTTTGTGCAACTTGTATCTTATGCCACAATTTATGAACAATCAAACAGTTTAACCTTGGCTAGTTCATTTTTCAATTTCATGTTTTAGAATTAGAGAATAAAATCTGACCAAACTGTTTAATCTTGGCAGATAAGTAGATAGGTAGAGTAAATAAAAGGATCTCTACAATTTAATCAGAGCCCTTGGATGTAATAAGGATAGAATTAGATAGGTTTCCATACGTAAAAGAAAAGAAAGTGTGATAAGGGTTTGCCAGTCTAAGTGCACCCTAATAAAGAAGAAAAAATGGTAGGGTAAAGTAGGTAGGGTAGGTAGATGATGTTGCTGAATTACATGTGATGGATAATGACTCTAGATATGTTAAATCTTTTCTTTCATCACAATTTCAAAGGCATACACTACATGGAAGAATTTCAAGCAAAGCAAAGTCATATGATTAACTTCCTTTCTCATCTTTCCCTAAAAATTTCACTAATTTCCCCTAAGTGCTAAGGTATTTGAAGATTAGAGGGGCTCAAGGCATTTCCTTGACTTTTGGAGGGACCGAACCCTCGGCCCAATAATTGAAAGAACCTAAGTATTTAAAATCATTCATCATGACATTCATTCACCTCTATATATATATATATATATATATATATATATATATATATATATATTTTTTTTTTTCCTAAGTAAAATCCCATTTTACTCAGGAAAATCATGCAATATTTTGTAAAAAACCCCATTCTTAAAAGCATAAGTTAAATATATTAATGTAATGTTTTACACTTAGCGCTTTCGTTCATTTTTTCATATTAATTTCTAATTTATTTATTTAAATCCCTATGAAATTTCCCCTTTTCCCGTATTATTTTAAATAAAATTCCCAATTATTATTATCTCGCCCCTTTGGTTAAAAAATAACCATATAAGTGTGTTAATTGTGATTAATTGGTTGAATTTTCAACTAATTCATAAACCCGACCCTCTGCCATATAAAAGGATTAATTAACCCGCCAGGTTAATTAATAACTTAATCCCGCCAATCAAATCGCTCCCGATACGATTAATTCATAATAAATTACGTCGGGGCTGCCTTATTAACTTCCTGTCATCTCCCTTTGCTGACAACCGTTCGATCGATCGATATGAGATCAACGATTATTATCGATATCACTAGCCATCCACGTCCGAACAATAACGCGCGATGGCCAAGCGGTTTTCTGAAAAGTACTGCGCCACGCGTCGTCCATCGTATGGAATCGCTCACCCTCCACCCAAAACCACTCTCCCCCAAAAGTGGTGAGATAGAAACCACTTACCGCCTGCCTCCCGTGACTCATCCACCGTACCTGCTGACGTGATCCATTAAAATAATAAAAAAGCCGCCAACCTTTGACTTTGCGAATAAAACAAACAAACCCGCGTCATTTTCATTATCCTATGCAGTGACCAGTGTCCCAAGAAACAAATTTCGAATTTAACTGTCAAAGCTTTCCAACTGCTTCCTTGCTGAAGACAAATTGTAGTCAAGTAATCCAGAGTTTATCCACCATAGCTAGCACCTGTTTAAACCACTGTTCATTTCCTGAAAATAGGTATTTACCCAATTTGCCGCTGAACTCTGTAAGAATCCTGGTTTTTTGTTTTAATTCCACAGTAAAGATTGAAACAGAGTTCAATTTAATCTGTTTTATTCCATGAACTGCAATTATATTCCCAATCTTGTGATTTTGCCCGTTTTTTCATCAAAAGCCGAATTTTCATTTCTGAATCCACAAGAACCATAAATGGAAGTTCATGTGGCTCTGAATGTCGTGCCCCTGAATGCCCCTCACAGAGACTTGGACTATCTGCCTCTAGCAGATATGGATTTTCAAATTAAAGACCTGGTTCTCAGTGAGAATCCTCTTCGAATTTTCTGCCATTGCCGAGACAATTAATTGAAAGGCTCTGAAATTTTTGGACTTTGGGAATCCAATCTTCCCATGTATCTTCCCTCGATTCACATTTTTCCCAAGTTAATCCATTACTGCCATGCAAACTATGATCCCAACCAACGAGTAGTTTTATCCCCAAGTCAAAATTTCATTTTCCCAATAATTGTCACTTATAAATGAAATGCTGCTACCCTTAACCTAGTCAAGCCCTCACTTCCCCCCCTTTCCATGGGATATTTACTTGAGAAATCTGCCAATTTATCCTAAGAAGAATTGAATCGCCTTTGCCAGACCGTCATGTTACTAGAACACCAGCCCAAAGGCCCTCCCCCTTATGGTTATAACTTTTTCACTGATGTGGGTAGGCTTATTTTGAATATGATATCCTCTATAATGGGGTTTAATGCTAGTGAATATGTTGATCAATTAACCCTAGTATTGTTGTCAATTTTTACCCCTGGACAACCCCCTGCTGTAAAGTATGATTTTTCATCATACATTGTTGATAAAATCCAG
Organism: Pinus albicaulis; assembly: GCA_034641835.2. NCBI lineage: Eukaryota > Viridiplantae > Streptophyta > Pinopsida > Pinales > Pinaceae > Pinus > Pinus albicaulis. Next base: position 515,621,398 of record CM076582.1, on the reverse strand, counting down.
GATCAGTTCATGAGATTAGAGAATGAAAGAGTGTTCAAATATTCTTCTGTTATATATCATCTCATGCTTTACTTTCAATCAGAGAGTTTCCCTTTCTATGTCAAAAAACTTGATGCCAAAGGAAATCCTAAGGTCTGTAATCTTTTGGTCTGCCATCACTCATAATTCCCCTGATTCTACTTATTCTTATAATGATTTTATTGATCTATTTGTACACCGTGCAACCACCCTGTTGACAGGAGTCTCCCCTCCTAGGGTTAATAGTGACATCAAAAAAATTCTCCAGCTCTCAAAGCAATACAGGATAGGTGTCTGGTACCTATACCAAAATCACACAGAAATCAGAATATATGGGTGTGAGTTATGCCCTTTCAAGTTGCCAAAATATGTCCCAATGAGGCTCTTTGGCTTAGAGTAATTCAGACAGATGATAAATTCTGATACAGTCCACTTTTGCAATGCAAAGAAAAAGACTCAACTCCGAATTAAGAGCCGATTATGTCCCTTTGTTTGTAACTCTAGAGATGATGGAAAAGAAGCTGAAAGAATCTTAGAAGACTATCTCAAATTACAAAAGAGTTTCTACTAGGTGCCTTATGACCTAAACAGCTTTATTTTTGATAGAAGAATGAAAAACAAATTATCACCATACATTCATCAAAGAATCCTAGAAATTGAACAATATGCCAATAGGGATGAATGGATGGAAGGGACATTGATAGAACAAGATAGTGAGCAGGTCAGTGTTGAAAATATTATGAAAGACCTTGAAAAAATACGAACTTACCTTTGTGATAGGTGTGACATTTTAGGTCTCTTCGCTGACTTGCAACAATATTTACAGAAATCGCGTGGCCATAGTAGAATCTAAAGGAAAATAAAAGGAGCCTGATATACAAGTTTTTGAAAAATTCACAATGACAGAGCAACCAGAGACTTCTAAAGAACAGGGTCAAGTACAGATTCCTCCTACTCATATCAATGAGCCAGAAATTACAATTTTACAAACTCCTCTTAATGTGGAAAAAGGAAAGAAGAGAGAATCTGAAGTTGCTACCCCTGTTGGTGGATCTTCAAAACAACATGGTGTTAAAAGACAAAAATTAAATCCTCTTCCAGAAGTTGAATCTATTCAATAAATCCCTGATAGCCAAGGGAAAGAAGATAGTCAGCAAACATGCACAGGTAGTGGGACATCCACTAATTTTCAAAGAAAGGAACTACAAAGGCAACAAAGTGCAGAAATATCATCTTTCAAACCTCCAGTAAAAGATGCCTGGGATATCAAAAGGACATTCATCAATATAAAGGCCAGGAAAGATCCACTGAGACTTCAAGTGTGCAATCAATATTTGAATATGGCTCCTAAGAATCAAGAAATATTGATGTCAGCCTATGACATCCAGCAGGGTAAGATGGTAATGAGCCACTTCAAGCCCAAAGTGCAGCAGCCTCAAACAACTACAGATTATATCAGGAGTAATTTTGAAGTCTTAGCAAAGGATATTCATCCTTTGGATCAAATTGAGTTACGTAAACAAACAGGTGAGATGATTTATTCTACTCTGACAGATAAATCAATGATGGCTCATAAATTGCAGGATTCTTTGGAAAATACTAATGCACAGTTGCAGCTCAAAAAAGCCTCTTCTTAGGCTAAGGATAACAGAATCAAAACATTGGAGGAAATAATCATTGGATTGGGACATAATCCCAAAGATGTCAAGGGTATAGAGGCCTTGATTAAGAAAAAATATGATGATATTGCAGCTCTGAGAAAACAAATGAAGTTACCAGCATTAAGACATCCACAGACTGCAGAAATCATAAAGCAAAATTCTGAGGAAGAAGTGATGGATTTTCTCTTGAAATTAAATGAGAAACTTAATGCAACTGAAAAAGAGCTTGAGAATGCATTGAAAGATAAACAGGAAAATATTCCAGCATCTACAGCAGGAACTACAAGTACATCTACAGCAAGAATAAATACAGGTACAACAACAATAGGTCAGCCAACAGAATTGTCACAGGGCAACACTTCAAATTTGAGCACTGAAGAATTAACAAATTCAATGGAAGAAATGAAACTTTAGGTCATTGAGCTCCACAAAACAAAAGAACAATTGGTCACTTTAGAACACAAATATGATCTCTCAAAAATGGGTGTTGCAGATAAGACAAGAGAGGTTAACAAATTAGAAAAATTGGTCAAAACATTGGAGAACGATCTCATATTAGAGAAGCTTTTAAAGGAAATAAATGAAATTCTTTGGGACAACATCATCCAGTCAATAAAAGATGTCTGGTCCTCAATTAAAATAATGTATGAACATAATGATTTAGTTAAATTGGCTGTGGAAGAAATTCAACAAGAAAGGGAAGAATTGGGAAACATGCCAGAAGAAGCCAATAAACTTATTCATTTTTTGAATACTCAAAACAAGCATCAACTTTAAGAAATTGGCATTCAAGACAGAACATGAGCAATCTTGGAGATTAAAAGAGTTTTTACCAAGAGAACTCTGATACAGAATCTAGAACACAGATGCTCTGATATGCAAGAAGAAATTATTGCTTTCAGAGAAAGATTTGATATTTTGTTGAATAAAGGATTACCCAGTCCTTTAGTTTCAGAGGATAAAATAATGGACCTTGACAGTTATGTTGATAAATTGGACAAGTATGCTGACAATCAGGCCAGTTCCTCAACTAGTTCATCAACAGCAGCATTTCCTACATGAAAAAATCTTCATGACAGATTAGAAAATTTGTTTTATCTCGAACATGAGGTAAAGCATCTCTTCCCAAATCAGCCTACTTTCTACATATATACTGAGGCTGATGAAACTCTTAGAAAGCTTCAAAGGACCAGAATACTAGAAGCTCAATGGTGGGATGACATGTTAGAACTTTTGTAAAAATTATCTTTACATGAAGTTTTGGTTGTTTACTATAGTAAGTCTGGATGAAAAGGTTAAAAGGATAAACAGAGGTTAAAGAGTATCAGTGAAGTAGAACGACCAGCACAGAGTTACTAGAGAGGATATCAACAAGCCCAATCATAGGGCTTGTCTCCAGCACATTCATCAAAAGAAGGAAACAACACAACATCAGTTATCATTTTCTTATCTACGAGACCATATATCTCTAGTTTGTTGTAAAATATCCACTAGTCATCCTAGATTATATCTCGTTTTGTTAAGAGATGTTTTTTGTAATCTTTTTGTATAAATACTCCCCCAATTGGAGTATTAGGGGTGGATTCTTAGACATTACTGTAACATTGACCATTTTGGAATAAAGTGCTTTTTGGAGAAATTTCTTGTGGCTAACTGGATGAAGGATTGATGTGAAAGACTTTTTACAGGATACATGTGTCAGAAAAAGGATCAATAAGTCATCATTTCTTATGTTTTGAAGTTTTATAAATTTTTATTATATCACTGTGTTTCGTATCTGAATAATTAATGAAAAGGAATAAATCAGAAAGTGTTTAAGTGTAATATGATTTTAATCATTGTTATTCTAAATGTTTTCTTCTGAACTGTTTTAAACAGTGAATTCTTAATTGCTCCTGTTTTTCTAGTTTATGCATTTTGATTATTTAGTAAAGAATACTTAATTGCTCTTTATTGATAATCATCCAAGTTCCCTCTTTCAGATGTGTAGAAGGATTCTTAGTTTCCCTTCATCCCTTTCAGTTCATTCCGTTCACTTTAGATCTATAATTGTTTCCTATTTGATTATCTTGCCTTATAAAACCATCTTTTGATAAGAAACTTAATCCAGTCTAGCCACCCTTTTGACTCCATTAGCCCAATGTACCAAAACTACTCAATCTTACCCTCTGCTAAAGAATTTCATCACCCAAATTCAAACAAAACTCTTGGACTTTACAACTAGCCTAATATCTTTCAAAACAAAGCTAAATTTTACAGAGAGAGCCCTCCCTGGGTACATATTGGCTAGATTCTATACCTAAAAGTTGGTTTGTGGTTACCTCGGACCCCTTTCCTCTTCCCTACAACTTCAAGGAAAATTTGAGTGCTAACACGTTGAATCCTTATGATAAAACTTTATAACAAAGTTTTATATTTAAAAACTTCGCTGACCCAAGTCCCTTCCCCTTTCAATCGCATCGCAAATATTAACGTGTGCCCCGATCTGCCCATGCCAAAGAAAAACTCCGATGCGATTGTGACTGCCGATGCATAACCCTCCGATCTTTCGACAGCCGTCGATTTGCCTCCGCCGATCCGACGACTCATAGCCGATCGGAGAATTCCCATCGGCTCTTATCATTGTTCCACTCCCGATGGCCTACCCCCGATGGCCCAACCTCTGTTTAATGTCCCCACCGTCGATTGCAAAACTCGATCCAACGGCTCATAACCAATCACATTGGCATTATTATATATACTCCACTCCCTTTCGATCTCGATCCCGATTGGCCTCGGCCCCACCACATTCTGTTTCGTCTCTTCCCAAAATTAAATGAGTTTTTCTCCTTTGTTAACATGTTAAAACTATTTCCCAAAGGATTCATCGCATCGCATATTATCATTAGCATATACCCCTCTCCCCTCCTTCGTCCTCCAATCACCGATTGTGATGGCCTGTCGCATAAAATATTACAATGTTTATATTGTATATCACCTTCCACCCGATCCCGATTGCGATTATAACGTGGATTCCACCTCCTCCCCCTTCCTTCCTATTCACTATTTCTTCCCTTCACGAATGCATAAATTCAATTTGTTTTATTTCAAAGGTAGTTTATTAAAGGGTCAGTTTTATTTAAATGAATGATGGAAAGCAAAGGAAACAGTCGGCTGGCCGAAAGCTTAAATTAAAAAAAGATGTCTACAGCAGCAGAGAAAATAGGATCTGATTGCCTATTTTATTCTTCAACAGTGAAAACTATGAAATATGCCAGCAATCAAATGTAATATTGTTACTTCTTTAGGGGCAGATTGTTAGAAATATTTCTATTATTGCATTTCAGTTTTTCAACTGTTAGAACAACTCCCTTTTCTGTGGATATATGTTCCCACATTTCAGTGTATTTATTGTAATTTTAAATCATTTGTAAGAGATTTCTGGAGTGAGAGGTCGGTAACTCAGAAGTAGGGGAATAGTGTGGAAGAAAACTCTACGCTCCATTGTATAGTCTAACAGGGAATTAATAAAAGATGCAGCTCTGATTTGTGGGATCCATGTGGTATGAGATTTAGCATTTGTTTTCTCCTTGGTTTCATATGTAAATTGTTATGTTTCACCTCTCATTCATAAACATTTTCTTTTGAATGATTTCAAGACAGAAAGGTAGAATCCATTTTTATATGCTCTGCCTTAGGAAATCATTCATACTCTGTGTTTTTCTTCTGTTTGAAAAGGATCCATTTATTGTGCCCTTTTTAGCTCCTCACCAGTCTTCTGTCCCATCCTTATTTAAACCTTAATTTCCAAGTTTCCGACCTATCTTGCCCCATGAAATACCCTGTGTCCTGATTTAATTCTCGGTTTCAACTGTCCCTTTATATCCCACACATCCCTGAAATTCATTCATTCATTTTATTAAAGCCTTTTTCCCATCACTTTACCTAGCCTAATATCAATCCATTTATTGTATTCCATTGAATATTATTTTCATGGAGATAGCCATCTCCTGTACTTGTAGGGCTAGCTACAAGGCTGAGCGTGGTTTAGTTGTTACCCTGTTTTTCCCTTTTCAGCTTGGGGTCCAATTCAGGAGATAACAGGATCCATTCTGATTTTTTGGACCTTTCTCGACAGCCTCCACTTCCCAACACAAGCATTATGCTATATTTGTAGATGATTTATCACAAAAGTGTTGGATCTACTTCATGTAGAAGAAATATTAGACATTATCGAATTTTTTTGAATTCAAAGCACTTGTTGAGAAAGAAACTGGTACGAAAGTGAAGGCTCTCAGGAGCAATAATAGAGGTGAGTATGTGTCAAATAAGTTTAAAATTTTTTATGCAATGGAAGGCATTCAACGAGAGTTCAAAACACCCCATAAACCACAACAAAATGGGGTGGCTATCTTATGAATATAATTCATAACGAATATAACAAATATAATTATTAAATAGTCAATTAAGGATTATGTAAGTAGTCATTAAGTTATTGAAAGGGCATGTCTAAGAGACATGCCCAGTCATGAAAGGTCACCTGGGTAGGTATATAAGCAGGGCCTCATTGTAACATTTCTTCATACTATCTAATATATTTGTATCCTCATGGATATCTTTGTATTCCAAGTTTTCTCTGAGTATTTTAACTCGAGAAGGAACTTTGTTCGTCTCATTGGTATCAAAGCAATCGATCTTCTAACCGCTCATCGCCGCAGGGAGCCACGCTCCTTGATCTAGGTCTTTGACCATAAAAATCGTCAACCTTGTTGCCGTCGTGGATCAAGTATCTTACCATACCTCTGAGTTTACTGCTGAAGCTTTCGAGGCCTTTGGCCATAATAAAAAATTGAAAAAAATAAGAAGGAAGAAATATAATATATATATATATATATATTAATAAAAAAAATAAAAGAGAGAAGGAAAGTTAACATAAAGAGGGAAATAAATTAAAAGGGAAAAAAAAAAGGTTTAAAAGAAAATAGTTCCAAAATTTAAATAAAAAAGAGATATATATAAAGAAGTACATATACGTACATACCAATACAAATTAAAATTAAAAAGGAAAAAGAAATAAGGAAGAGTAGGTAAGGTTATTTTGATTATTCTTTCAGTGGTTTACAAGCTCGTGGTTTTGGAAGCCCATGGTATTTGCAAGGTAAAATAAGAAGTAAAGGAATAAAAATTCTCTTGTGAATGGTAAGTTTACTTTTACGTGGAGAAATACACATAAGTGGACATATATTTTATAGGTGAATATATGTGAATAGCCACGTTTCACTAGGGTTGTAACCTTTCAACAAAAAAAAGAGTTAAAAAAAATCAATTGTTAAAAGAATATATATATATATATATATATATATATATATATATATATATTAATTTAATTAATTAAATTATTAAAAAAAAATTGAAGGAATAATAACCTCATTAAAAAGAAGAAGAGAAAGTTAGGAAGGGTTACATTAAAAACCCTAAAAACTCAATTCAACAGACAAAATGAAATCAATCATTGATGAAAAGGAAATTAAATCCAATTCGGAAAGGAAAGAAGGAAGATTTCCTAAAAATTATAGTATTTTAACAAATACAAGATGAAGAATTTATTATCCATAAAACTTTGAGGACAAAGTTCTGAAGGAAGGGCCAATTCATAACAAATAAATAAATAAAAGTTGATATATTAAATTGTGGTGAAAGAAAATGAAGAAAACGGTGTGTGATTGAACTGAAGAAAAGTGTCAACTATAAGCTTTGAGGAAAAAGCTTTTGAAGGAAGGGGAAATGTTATGAATATAATTCATAACAAATATAACAAATATAATTAGTAAATAGTCAATTAAGGATTGTGTAAGTAGTCATTAAGTTAGTGAAAGGGCATGTCTAAGAGACATGCCCAGTCATGAAAGGTCACCTGTGTAGGTATATAAGCAAGGCCTCATTGTAACATTTCTTCATACTATCTAATATAATATTTGCATCCTCATGGATATCTTTGTATTCCAAGTTTTCTGGTGTATTTTAACTTGAGAAGGAACTTTGTTCGCTTCAGGCTAAGAGGAATAATATAAGTGTTGTTGGAGAAGAAAGGGTGATGTTGCATGACCAAGGCTTACCACTGCTCTTGTGGGCTAAAACATGAAACAAAATGGTCTATTTGCATAACATGATTCCTCATAGGATACTTGGCATGAGTATACCATAAGAATATTTTTCAAGGAAGAAACAATATGTGTCACACTTCAGGATCTTTGGAGCATCAAAATATTGCCATGTCTCCAAGGAATCAAGGAAAAAGCTAGAGCCGAAAACATAGTTGGGGATATTTGTGGGGTACACTGAAACACCTCAAAACTATCATGTGTACTTTCCATCCCTCAGGATGAAAATGGTTGGAATGGATGTGAAGTTTGATGAGGAGAAGGCAATGAGGTGTTCTCTTGAGAGGGAGCTTCATTTGCAGAATGATGAAGAGATTTTGGCTCTAAAGGAAGAACCTTGGGAAGTTGTGGAGAAACCACAAGAAGAGGAGCAACAAGTGGATATTGTCACTCAAGCAGAGACATCCATAGAAGGAAGGAAATGAACCAGGTGAGTTGACATATTATTGCATGATGTTATAGAGAATGTGGAGAACCCACTTCACAACGTAGGAAGAGGAGGTCACCAGATCAGTACTCTGGCTACATGGCATTGATGACTGAGCTAGTAGATACTGAGCCATCCTCATTCTAGGAAGAAGTAGAGAAACATATATGGGTTGATGATATGGTAGAGGAATATGTTTCCATTTTCAGAAACAATGTTTGGGAAGTGGTCCCTAGACCAACAAAAAAATCAGTGGTAGTTTTGAGATGTCTTTACAAGGTAAAGCATGCAACATATGAAAGCATAAAGAAGAATAAGGTCAAAATTATGGCCAAAGGATTCTCCCAGGTGGAGGGAATCGACTATGAGGATACCTTTGTTCTAGTAGCAAGGTACTCATCCATTATATCTACTCATGCATTGTATGCATAGATGGGGTGGAAGATCCACCAGATGGATGTGAAGAAACCATTCCTTAATGGAGTTATTGAGGAGCACGTGTACATTGAGAAGTCGAAAGGTTTTGAGACCATTGATAGAGAGTCGCATGTGTGCATACTCAAGAGAGCATTGTATGGACTCAAGCAAGCACCCCATGCTTGGTACACCATGATCAACAACTATATCACTAGGTTGGGCATCACCAAAAGTGAATCAGATGCATATCTTTATCATATATTGGTTGAAGGTAAATTATTGATTATTGTGTTGTATTTCGATGATTTAATTTTAATTGGTGATGAGAAGTTCATCAGATATTGCAAGGAGGACCTTGCAACAAAATTTCAAATGAAGGACATGGGACTCATGCATTACTCTCTTGGTTTGGAAGTATGGAAATGGGATGGGGAGCTATTTTTCTGTAAAGGAAAGTATGCTAATGAGATACTTAATAAGTTCCACATGGAGAAGAGCAAACCCATGGAGACACCTAGAAGGAAATTGGAGGAAAGAGGATGCTACTTCAAGTGAAGTAGAGGAAGCTACCATCTATCGGTAACTTGTAGGTTCACTAATGTATTTGGTGAACATACGATCAAACATGTGTTAGGTATTCAATAAACTTAGTCAATATATGGTTAGGACAACCAAACTGTCTTGGAATGCAACAAAGAATGTGTTGTGGTACCTCAAAGGCACCACCTATTTTGGACTTTGTTATAAACAGACAGAGGGAGTGAAGCTTCAAGGCTTCATAGATGCATATTGGGTGGGGAGTCCATCAGACAGGAAGAGAACATCAAGAGTAATTTTCAGTTTTGGGTCCACAATAGTTTCTTGGTACAACATGAAGTAAAGATAAGTGGTACTCAACTCAACATAAGTAGATTACATGGTTGTCAGTCAAGAATCATGTGAGATGATATGGATGAGAAATATTCTTGTTGGCTTATTTGGTCAGATGATCGATCCTACAATGATTGACTGTGATATTTAGATTTGTATAAAACTCTTTGAAAATATTGTATTTCATGATCGATCGAAGCATATCGATATCTGGTATCACCATCCAAGAGATTATGTGCAGAGGAAGATCATGTTGTTGGAGTACATTCCTAAAAAGGAACAATATGCATACATTTTGACAAAGGATTTTCAAGAGGCAAATTTGAGTTCCATCGAGGTAGGATCGAGTTCTTGTTGAGAAGCTGATCCAGTGGATCAATTTCTATGCTCAAAATTCAAAGTTCTTAGAATGGTTTGAAACCAATGCCATTGTGTAGATATCGTTGTTATGAATTTGGTGCAACTCGTTTCACTCAAATCCGACATCAGATGCTCCCGATCTCCAGTTCTGTCCATTTTTGGAAACATCGATTTTTTGTTTTGTTTTGGGTTGTAATGGAGTGCACAGTCAATGGTCCTTATTGATGACCAGACCTAGACTCAATAGGTTCACTGTGCTTTATTAGCCATTGGTTGTTCGACACTTGTCATGTTCTTAGTGGCTCTAATTTGAATGGATTTCATTGGTTGGTTGATTTATGAGTTGGAAAAAACATAGAGGACCACGTGGGCCAACCAAAGGCTTCCATGTGGCATCCTGGTGGCCAAGTAAATTTTTGTATGGGCCGAGCAATAGCCCATGAGTTTTGAGCACAAGATCTCCTGATGAGCTCCATCATTAGACATATTTGGAGGGGTTAATGGTCACCTTTTTGCCTTCTTAGATCTCTTTTTCTTGCATTTTTATCATTATTTGGTTTTATGATGCTAGTATAGGTGGTGATTAAGGCTAACATACTCTGAGTGCCTAATATGAGGTTGAGTGTAGAAAATCATGAGTAATTGGAATTATTTTTGAATATTTTATCATAAAGAATTGAAGGAGAAAAGAAGGAGAAATTATAGGAGGATTGTACTCCCTCCTTAACTCTCGAAGGCAGCCAAATAATCCCCAAGGATTCTCTCCAAAACTTTGAATTCTAGAGGTAGCCAAGAAACTCAAAGACCAAAGTGCACTCAATCTATGTTTACTTGGAGTTAAGTGGTCTCAATCACTATTTTCAATGGAGCTGTTGGTAGCTGCCTTATATAATAAATAGAGCAGAGATAGATCTAGGAAGGATTCGATTCTATTGGGAACTTTGCTGCAAGCTATTGAGATTTTGATTATTGTACTCAACAATTAAACTTTGAGAAATGTACGAGACTATTCTTTCATGAAATGAGCAAGCTGATTTCATTTTACTGATTTAAGTTTCAGAGAGTTATGCGTGTGGGTTAGGGCCCAATCCATGTGCCTTAGCCTCTCTATTGTACTTGTTCTTTGCTTTCTACCACTCAGTTAGTTCTACTTCTAATAGTTTCATCGCTGGTTAGTTTTTGCTTTCAGTGTGTTGTTGTAGGTTTCTTTTGCTTATGAGTAATAGAATAGAGGAGAAAACTCTAAAAGCTGTGGATCAAGACCTCCCTCCTCATCCCTGTAAATAGAACTTTAGGAGGGGAACCTTCCCACAGACCCAAAAATTGATTTCTATTCACTGTTTTTGAGATTAGAGTAGAGTTGCATTAACATTTTCAACCTTCCTGTTGTACTTTATTTTCATGCATTCATTTATTTCTTTGTGCATAAGTTAGTAGGGTTGATTGTAGGAATTAGTGTTAAAAAACCCAGAGCAGCTCTGTGGTGGCTCCCTGCTTCATTTTCCATATTTTTCTTCACAACCTGAGCACTAATGTTACACCCTCCATTCCCTCACGTTTTCTACTTATTCTTATTGTTGCACCCACCTTTTATTCCCAAAAACACTTAAAATATCCAACCGCATTAATCCTTTTCTTTCATCAGTCATGGCCACCGCACCTTTTTAATGCAAACCACTTGAAAAACTATCGAAGTTGGACCTCTACCTTTTCTCCTCAACTTTCCCATTTATCGCATCCTGCATTATCGCATTTTTCACTTCGCAAATTTTGCTCCCACTTTGTTAACGTTCCTCTTCCAAGCCCCGATTGCGATATTATTACCTTACTTCGCTACCACGTCACCCCTCGCATCTCACATTTTTGAAATTCGGCATTATCGCATTTCGCAAATTTGGCATTATCACATTTCACACTCGCACATTTCTCTCTCGACTCGTTAAAACTTACCGCTCCCAACCGGAGATTGCAACATTAATGTAGCTCTCTGCCACATCATCCCTATCGCATCTCACATTTCACAAATTTGTCATTAACACACTTTTCACTCCGCACATTTCGCTCCCACTTCTTTAACACTTACCATTCTCAAATTCTGTTTTCCACGTCATCCCTATCGCATCTCGCATTTCGCTCCCTCTTTGTTAACACTTACCACTCCCAATTTCCAATTACAACATTATTGTAGCACTCTGCCATTACATCCCTATTGCAAATCACATTTCATAATTTCTCTCCCCATCGCATATCGCATATCGCACTGCCACCCCCCTCTTACAACTCCGCCATTTCTCTTTTAAAAGCCTCCCTCTCCAAAGCATTTTTGTGATATTAAAAGTTTAAATAAAGTTTTAAACCCCTTTTTCACTCCCTTAAGCCTTGTTTCATGTGGTTAAGCCCCTCCATTAGCACCTTTACCCCTCTCTTCTCCAAAATTCAAGCAAAACCTCTTCAAATTAGAATTAGTTCATGAATAGCTGCATATATAGGAGCATGATAGATAGAGCAGGGTGTGTTTTGTTGGAAATATTGTCATTGATGGAAAAGGAGTACAAAGGAGCAGCACTAGAGCTAGTAATAAGACAAAGGAGCAGATCAGGAAACAATGCACAAAGAAGCAGAGGCAACAAATAAGCAAAGAAGAAGAGGTAGCAGAGGCAACAAAAGAAGAAAATGAAAGCTTGAGATGGTGTAATGGTTATATGAATAACCAGAAGAAAAATCTCAAGAGAGATTCTTAGAAGCAGCAAAGAAGCAGAGGTAGCAGAGGAAGCAAAGGCAGAAAATGAAAGCTCAAGATGGTGTAATGGTTATATGAATAACCAGAAGAACAAGCTCAAGAGATATTCACAGAAGCAGCAAAGAAGTAGAGGTAGCAGAGGCAGCAAAGGCGTGCAACAAGTGTAAGAATCCCAAGTCAGAGTGAATAACGAATAGAAGAACAAAATCAAGAGATATCAGTGCACTTAGAAACTGAATAAATCTCAGGAAGGATAGCAGAGATGCAGAGGCGAGGTGACAACTGAGAGAAGGAAAATCAACTAAGGCAAAGAAATCTTAGAATAATTCCAAGGGAGGCGATCAAACGAAAAAGATCGAATCACATAATCAAAGAATTAATAATTAACAGTAGAGATCAGAGCGGGCAGAAAAAATGAAGAAGAGCTACGTGAAGAATGAGCAGACAGTCCGGATTATATTGCAGAAGTGAAAATGAGAGATGAACGGATCAGATTGAATCACGAGTTTACACATCATGACAAATATTAGCGAATAGTGTTAAGGTTGTCGCAAGGTAAGTTAAACTGTATGCGATGCAAAGTGGAGAAGGGAACATCTCAGCACTGCACAATATCGCAAATCACAAGAAATAGAGGGTAACCACAAAGTAAATCTTATAAAGTGCAAAGTGTGATCAGATGAGGACCATTAGATCTGGGCGAAAATCAATGGTGGGCGGCGAATCACGAGCCCGCACATCACAAATGTTAGCAAATAGCGCTAAGGTATGTTAATTTGTTTGCGATGTGGTAAGGTTAGAAATTTGTGATGCGGTGAAAGGGAGGAGCCACGTGTCAGCACTGTGCGTTAGCGCACATCGCAGAATTTATGATTTTGTGCTTAGGCTCACATAGTAAGGTAAGTTGGATGCGATGCGATGCGATTTCATATCGCACAAGACATGAGATATGTTTAAGTTCTAAACGTTAAAAGTTGTGGGAAACTATTTGCGATGTGTTGTTATAGGTTCTATGATTGTAGGACCCGAAAACTTATGTTCCGTGTATATGTGTGTCCTGTTATATGCACCATGTTATAAAGTATACGATGTTGATTTATAATCGTATGTATGCTAATATGCATTTTTTTTATTGTTGAAACGTATGTATGTTGATAAAACTCGAAAAGTGTAATCCGTGCATAAAAGGAGAGTTATGTGGACCATAACCCACAGATCCGCGGGTTTGGTTAAAGAAGTCGGCCAAGATGAACAGTTCTATGAAGTTGCAGCTGTTTGTTAAAATAGAAGTATGAACACAACAAATTAAAGGATCGGGAAAATAAAAGGACGCGACCTTGTGCAGAACAATGCAACAACATGGGTCAAGTCGAGTAAAAAGGGCAGTTATGCAGCACAGTTGAAATATAACTGTAGAAACAGAAAAGACAAAGGAACAACAAGCGGAAGAGGGAAAACATAGAGCAAAGTTAAGAAGCTGAAGGGATGAATTGGAATATTATTGTAACTGTAAATGTATTAATTATTTTATATTATTTTTGATGCAAAGGCAAGTCTTTGTAGGCAAAGAAAAACTCCAATTTGATACTGTAATGATTTTATATATTGTTGTAACATTCAGAATATGTTGAGTGAGGAAATGAGTGGGTGAAAGGCAAGAGTCATGCCTATTCACTTCATATTCCCCGTAGAATGAAAACAATCATAAAATTATCTGTATAAACAAGTAATATCAGTATGCAAAAAGACAAGGAGGATAGAGGAAGAAAGAGAAAGGGTGCAACAGATTTGAAGAGTGTAGAAGAGGTTAGAAAGCTGTAGAATTGAAAAGAGAAAAATAATGTAAGAGAGCTTCAGAATTTTAGAGAGTGGAAGAATGAGAGAGAGCAGATAGACATGATGTGAAGATCCAGAGCTGATATGAATAGATTTGAAGGATGAAAGGGCAACAGTGAAGAAGGAGAAAAATAGAGCTGATATCCAGGTAAATTAGAATATGGTTTTATTATAGAGTGAGGAAGTTTGTGCTTCCATCTCAAGTTGCAGCTTGATAGATGTCCAGTTGTAGCTGCTTGAGGTAGGATCCTCCTTGGGGTTGTAGCCTACTAAAAATACAAGGGAGTTGGTGCTTCTGTTTCAAGTTGTAGCTTGATATATGTCCAGTTGTAGTTGGTTGAGGTAGGAGACTCCTATGTGTTGTAGCCTGCAAAAAATAGATGGGAGTTGGAGCTTCCTTGCAAGTTGTAGCTTGCAGAATTTGAGGTAGTAGCCTCCTGTAGGTTGGAGCCTACAGAAAATCAGTGGTGAGAGGGAGTTGGAGCTTGCCTTTGCATCACAAAAATAATAAGATGTGGTTTTCTACCCTATGGGTTTCCACTTATATCTGTTTTCCATGTGCGTGATGATTATCTGTTGATGTTCTATATTTAATCTGCTTAATACTTGTTGCTCACATATTAATATTGTTGTTTCATTATATAATAATTTGATCATGAAATGAAGGTGTAAATAACTTCGAAGGAAATTTTAAAATTCCATGAATGTATTAAACTGATTCACTCCCCTCTCAGTTTAACTAAGGGCTCAACAATTGGTATCAGAGCCAGTTCCTTCTGTTTCAGCTTAACAACTAGAAGGAGATCCTAGGTCCCCAAGATGGCTAGCCTAAAAGGATGCTCAACAAATAAAGCCCTGTTGTTTGCTAGCACAAACTATGCTTTCTGGAAAATAAGAATGGGGACATACATAATGTCTCTAGGAATAGAAGTTTGGGTTGTTGTTGAAGAAGGATATGCTCCAAAGGATACTGACACAGAAAAAGATTCCAAACAAAATTTCATAGCCAATGCAAAAGCCATGAATGCACTTATGAGCGGTCTGTGTGAGTCAGGATTTATCAATGTAATGCACAGTGTGACTACCAAAGAAATATGGGATACATTAGAAAGTATCAATGAGGGAGATAAAAAGGTGAATATGGCCAAACTGCAAGCCTATAGAACTCAGTTTGAAATTATATAAATGAATGAAGATGAAGATGTATCCAGTTTCTTCTTAAAGGTTGCAGAAGTTGTGAATAACGTGAAAGCTTTAGGAGAAACCATTAAGGAATTTGTAATTATGCAAAAGATATTGAGATCTTTACCATCCAGGTTTAACCCTAAGGTTTCTGCCATAGAAGAAATAAAAATCTGGGAAGCATTGTTCCTGAACCAATTTCTTGGAAACTTGATGGCCTATGAGATGAGACTTCCAAAAGGGAAGTCAAATGTGAGGGAGGTAGCCTTTAAGGCTGATAAGTGTAGAGAAGAGAAGGAAGGTACATGCTCCTACTCTGATGAAGATGAGGCCTAATTTGTCAGAAGATTGGAGAAAGGCACAAGTAAGTATAAAGGTAAGCTTACATTTAAGTTCTTTAACTGTGGAAGAGTGGGGCACTATGCATCTAAATGTCCTCATAACAAAATAGAGAATCGGCCACAAGAGACAGACAAAACCAAAACAAATAACTGGCAGAAAGGGAAGAGATTCAATAGAAAATAATTTTATGCTCTGCAAGATAGCAGTGCATCTGAAATATTAGGTGAATCGTCAAATGAAGAGGGAACCTTTAAATTTATGTTGATGGCCAAGGAAGATCCTGAAGGATTCCTTATGGAAGATGAGGAAGAAGGTGAGGTAGATCTTGAGGGGGAGCTAATGAGTGCCTTGGAGGAAATAGGCAGACTTAAACTCAAGTGCAGAAAACAAACAAACATTCTCTTGAAATATGTAAAGGAAGAACCAAATTCGGAAAACCTCATTCAGTTGAAAGTAGAACTTGAAGAAGCTAAGAAGGTGGAAGACATTCTTCTAAAGAAAATTAAAGATAAAAATTAGGAGCAAGAGAAATTGGAAGAAGAAGTAGTATGCCTGAGAAAGAAATTAGAAAACACCCAAGGGGAATTATATATGCACACTCCACGAATGAAAAGCTCTAAATAGTTCGAAAAAATACTAAATTCTCAAAGATCTACTCTTATAAAGACCAAGATAGGCTATGAAGGAGAAAATAGTAAGTCCAAGGTTGAAGATAACAATAATATCACTTTCGTGAAAGTTGAAATAAAAGAAAATGATAACTATCATCAATCTGAGATTATTGCAGCTAGAAGACTGATAGAAAAAAGGAGAAGGTTGTGTAAGCAGCTCGGGAATGAGATTGCCTCCATGGAAAACTCAGAGAAGGCATACATTGAGAATGATGATGAAGCAACCCAAAGGAGATCCAAAGAATTAGAAGCCAGCAAGACCTTGGTGGGTAATAAATTAAATAGAAACAAGCAGCAACCTCAAATGACAAAGAAAAAAATGAAGAAATAGTCAGCTGCAAAAGGCTCATACACTCTTGAATATGAATTAAATGAATTCGGAAGTTGTCAAAGGAGGTTCTTTCCTCCTATGAAAATTATCACTTGTTTTGTGTGCCACAAACCTAGACATATTTCGGCATACTGTAAGACAAAGAAAATCCATTCCAACCATCAAAAGATGCATAAAATTAAAATACTACCTCAAGCAAACAAACGGAGAGGAAAACCTTTCACCAGGTACACTAATCGTTTCCATGGTTACCATTTTTCATGCAATGAATTTGGACATAAATATAAATTGTGTTAAAAAGGGGGAACACAATATTAGACATCAGCTCAAACATACCTTGGTAAAATAAGATGTTATGCATGTGAAAAACTTGGTCACAAAGAAAAATACTATAAGCTACCATATACATTAAAGAACTCTAGACAGATGATGGAATCCAATCAAATCAGACAAAATTGTGAATAAAAAAGAAGTACAGACATTATGAAGAACCCAAATAAAGTATGGAAGGAAAAGAGAAAGGGGGGCATGTTACTTCAATAACATAATGAAACCATCATAGTATCAGGGGGAGAGTAGGTCATAAATATTCCTCATAAAAGTAGTTTAATAAGAGCTCCTTGGAATAAGAAAAAATAAAAGTTCAGGAAGGGAAAGGACAATTCCTCTGACAGAGAACTATAGATGACAAAGGATATCTGAAGCATTCAATAGCCAACAGATTGATGGAAGGAGAGAAGACAACAAGCATCCATGGTGGTAGAGGGAACATCAGCCATGAACATGTAAGCTAAGAAGACAACAACACACTAAGTGATGAAAGGTTAAAATCACAAAAAATTATGTTTCGATCTATAGAACTATAAATATCCATAGAGGTGGTAGAGGGAACATCAGCCATGAACATGTAAGCTAAGAAGACAACAACACACTAAGTGATGAAATGTTAAAATCACAAAAATTATGTTTCAATCTATAAAACTGGAAATATCCATAGAGGATGATCACATTGTGAATCACACTACAAGAGTTAACAATGAAACAAAATTAGGAAGGTTGAGTAAGAGAAATGTATGATCATCATTATATCATTACATCACTCATATATAGAAGGTCCCCTTGGAGGAAAGTAATTAAATGAGTGACAAAACAATGAGTGGTCTGCCCTTGTAGATTCCAAGTAAAGAAAGTGAAGATGTCTTCCCGAAGATCATTATGTTAGAACAATTGAAGTGTATATAGAGAAGCAAAGTTTCCAGAGCAGTCCTAAAAAGGAATATGCAGTGATATTCTTCTAAAATAGAATGACATAATAAGAAAAAGGTTAATGATGCCAAGATCATATTCAGTATATTGATGATTTATGTTGAGAACAGTGGAGAGCTCAATAGTAGAAACTATGAAGGTTGTCTTAACTATGGGTGCATGTGCGAGATAAAGTGAAATTATTGCATGATTTATCAAATTAGTATCAATTGGTATTTGGAACAAGTAGCCTGCCTATCAGCAGAATACCAAGTGTCATCAGTGGAGCAGTGGTATGGTACAGGTCCTCAGGATCAGAGTATTATGGCAGAAATACATCAAGGTATTATTCCCAGTGTTATGTTCATTATTAAAGCATGAAAAGGTCAATAAAAGTGCTAAATGATCATTATCTTGTTTACACTTGAAGTATTATTTTGAGCATCAAAGCAATATCTATTTCCAGATATAACTGCATGTCTTCCTCAAGTCAGTACAAATATATATTCAAGGCCTATTTCTTAAGATCATTCATAAAACTGTGTGAAGTCTGTTTGTTGAGATTTCAATTAAACAACTTGAAGATTTTTTGTTGAAGATCATCATGGTAGAACAATTAAAGTATTTAAAGTATGAAGGACTAGTTGTGTTAATATTACATTTGAAGATCAAGAGTCAGTTATTGATTCATCTAAAGCCTACTTCAGCAGAAAGGAATTCCTGGTATTTCACCATTAAAGAGAGGTTGATCATTGAAATACATACCCCCTTATGTCATGTATAAAATTGCATAGTTGATAAGTGGGACTGACCAATGCATTGAATGTATCTAGCCTCAAGGGTTTGTTTTGAAAGTACTTTGTACAAACATTAAAGTCATTTGGTCTCTTAGATTGAAACATATTGTTTAATCTTACAATAAGATGCAAGTTCTGGTTTGTTTCATTGTTCACATCAGTATCAAGGTCCTTTTGTAATATCCCTATGAGCAGTCTAGTACATATCACCACCAATAGGCAGCAAAGGTAAACCATAGATATAAAAGATATATTGGCATCATCATATTTGAATACATGTGTACTACATATATTTATCTCAGATGAAGATCATAATATGGACTGAAGTATATTTGGAGCCGACTTTATATGTCGTATGGAGCATTATCAGTATTTTAGATTGTTCCAATGATGCATCTCTGATTATATAAGTTTGTTCTATGAAGTGTCCTTATCATCACTTTCAAATTTATACAAGTGCAAGGAGTATGTGCTTTGGGATGGTATCAAATTATTGTGTATATACGTACAAGTTCAATGACTCTCAAAGTGTTCTCCCAACAACTCTTGTACACCATCCTGGAGCAGCAAGGTATAAAGTCAGAAGAAGAAGGCCTATAAACAATCAAGAGAGAAATAATGCAACCCTTCACCATTGATGTCAAAGGGGGAGGACAAGAGAGTAGAAGAAGAAAGGCTCTTCTGAAAAGAAATCAGAGGAAGAAAGATAATAAACTTCTCAGAATGAAAGGGGGAGGAAGTCCTAGAGGAGGTATTGGAGTATTGGTGGATGTGTTGCCATAAATGCCAAAGGCGAATACTGTTGGAAATATTTTCATTGATGGAAAAGGAGCACAAAGGAGCAGCACCACAACCAGAAATAAGACAAAGGAGAAGATCAGGAAACAATGCACAAAGAAGCATAGGCAGCAAAGAAGCAGAGGCAGTAGAGGAAACAAAGGCAACAAATGAAAGCTCAAGATGGTGTAATGGTTATATGAATACCTAGAAGAACAAGATTAGGAGAGATTTGTAGAAGTAGCATGGAAATAGAGGCAGCGAAGGTAGGAGAGGCAGAAAAGGCAGCAGAGAACCAACAAAGGCATGTAGCAAGCGTAAGAATCCCAAGTCGGAGTGAGTAACGAATAGAAGAACAAGCTCAGGAGAGATCAGTGCACTTAGAAATTGAATAAAGCTCAGGAAGGATAGCAGAGATGCAGAGGAGCGACGATAGCTGAAAGAAGGAAAATCAACTAAGACAAAGAAATCTTAGAAGAATTCCAAGGGAGGCGATCGGATGGAAAA
Organism: Pinus albicaulis; assembly: GCA_034641835.2. NCBI lineage: Eukaryota > Viridiplantae > Streptophyta > Pinopsida > Pinales > Pinaceae > Pinus > Pinus albicaulis. The sequence goes on along the minus strand of CM076582.1, from coordinate 515,601,077 downwards.
TATCTTGTAATATTCTTAAATTAGCATGCAACTAATGGGAATATTGATTTTTTCTTTTAGCACCTAGTAGATGAATAAATGGGAAAAGAGATCCATACTTGTCTTGAATAAGCATTAAATCCCTCTTGATGTGAAAAGGGATCATAATAATAACTGGATCTAGCACTCACATGTGTGAACAAGGCATAATGGATGTGGAAAAAGTCAAGTTTGACCAAGTCAACAACATAAATGTGGGAGGAGTGGATCATCAATAAAAATAGCTCAATATCAATAAGGATCAGTCTAGAAAACTATATGAGAGCTTGATTGAAGACCCTTAGGTGTGAAAAGGGTTGAAGCAGGTTGAAGAGGTCAACCTTGACCAAATCAAACAATGTTGTTATGGAAGAGTGGTATTGATGAAGGTACAACACAATTTTGGAGGGATATTGATTGTGTGATGGTGGAAACCCTAATGAGTGGGACCCAAGGTGATAAGGCTCACATATTTTAAAAGGAAGAGGATGTAAGCCATATGGGGTTAGCCTATGAATTATATTTTGATGTGTCTGCTTAGACTTTGCTCTCTTTAGCTATTTAGCTAAGATTGTTGGTGTTGTTTAGCACTAAGGTATTCCTGTTTAGGAATTCCATCTCTTCCCTTTGAGAAGTTCTTGGGAGAGACCTGATATATCATTCCACACAACCAGCATTGGGGCCAAGCTTCATTCTTCATATACAGCGCAGTTTCTGCAGGATATTGTGTTGAGTTGCAGGGTGTTGCAGTGGAGGGTTGAGAAACCCACTTTCTGAGTTGGTTTTGCATAGAAGGAAGGATTCCTTCTTTTTGGAGATCAGTTTGGAGGGTTCCTGAGCTTATTTCATACCTTTGGCAGTAGGCCAACCTATTTCCATCACTTACAGCATTATTCAAGTCTGGAATTGCATTATTTTTGGAGGGCAGCTTCAGCAAGGGATCTTGTGGTTCTTTTTGGGAGTTTTCCTGGGATTGGAGGGTATATCCTTCCATGGGGGAAGACCTTTGATCAGATCTACATTATTTCAGCCTTATATACTCCTATTTTTTATTTTGCAATTATTATTCAGTCTCATAGCTGAAGATCACCATTTGTATTTGGGTGGATTCCTAGAAACCCTTTCCGGGTTCTCTAGAATTTGTATAAAGGGGACTAGATCTCATTACTTGAGCCATATTGTTTAATATAATATCCAATATATGTGTCTCTATTATTTCTGTGAATAAACCCTCATTAGACTGTGCTATCTCTTTATTCATTAATTTCATGTTGCAGTAGTTTTGGGGTTTCATCATTTTTGAGCTATACTAGGTGTGGGAGGCTTGTTTACCTCACCTAGTTTGATTTTTTTTCTGATATATTCTTGGATTTAGATGGTATATTGTCATATATAAGGGATCCAAGTTTTGATTTCATTTTTTATAGCATATATTTCTGAAAAAATGTTTTTCATCCATGCATTGCTGAGCATTTCCATTTTGGGATATTACAGTGGTATCAGAGCATGATCTTTGGCTCAGCCTATGAACTTCAAGCCAAGATGCTATAAGGAGAAGGAAAGATAAGAATGATGGAGAGAATGAGCTTTGTATCATCATTTTTCAAATCTATGAAGAACCTCTCCAAGGAGGTTAAACAGAAAGAAGAAAAGAGGAGCAGTGAAACTTCTAAAGGGTTTTAAGAGGAGGAAGGCCCATGCACTTCCTATGATTAGAAAATGAAACTATTGTTGCAGAGAGCTTCAAAACATTTGAATATACCATTTCATTTTGAAAAAGAGGACAAATTGCAGAAATATAAAGGACACTTGGATCACAAGATTCTAAGTGAGTACCTTGTTGAGTACAAATCTCAACCTAGAGCCTTCAAGGAGACTCTAGCTTTCCCTTAGTTCATTCAATTGGAGGAAGAAAGGAGACCTTGTAGCAAAGGGATAATCAAGGGCAATAGGTTTCTATTGTCTACTTTTAATGGGTCATCCACAACAAGGGCTTGGGCAAGGAAACTAGATGCATTCTTCCTACTACATCCAGTGGTAGAAAGAGAGGATGTAGAGATTGTAGTGCTGCACCTTGAGGGTTAAGCAAAAATTTGGTGGTTCATCCATTTGAGTCATGCAAGAGTGACTACTTTTGCTGAGTTTACTCAAAGGTTGGTTAGAAAATTTGGCAAAGAGAAATCATAGGAGGAGAAGCCCTCACCACCATTGGAGGAGACTTGTACCAGTGATGTCACAACCTTGGAGGAGTAGCCATCAATATCAGCAGTTGGGGGAGCCAACACATTGGAGGGAGGAACTCTTGCAGCCATACGAGGTGTTCCCAAGTCCCATAAAGGTATGATTAAATTTCCACTTTCTATTATTGCAGCAAATATTTTAGAGGGTTGTGGAAATCTACCTTTGCATGACCAAGGGTCAACACATATTACTGATTTGGAGCAACAGGATTGCACTGCGCTGTGCAACCTTGAATTGATCAAGAGCGGGATGAACCATCATCCTAGTGTGCCACTATTAAGCTGCACACCACACTTGGGGTTGGGGTGTGAATTTTTGGAGGATAGGATGAACCTTGTCTCAAAAAAACTTATACAGAACCATATGTTCATCCTTGAGTTGGAATATGAGACAGCCAGAACACCATGGAGGATATTAACAACATTGTCAATAACTAGCAGTGAGGAGGTTTTTCCTTCAGAACACTTGGATATTTATGGATTCAAGATGATCATGGGTGTGAGATCTTTTCTAGGAGATCTCAAAGGAGCTGAATTTCAACATCCCATGAACTTTAAGAAGAGAAATCTGATTTGGGAAGATGGTAGTCTTCATTGAGAGGGTACCAAGGTAGAGAATGATGGGAGGCACCCACATTTGGATGAATGGGTGTGGTTGGTGAGAAAGAGGCTAGAAAGCTACTAGAAAATATATGGCACTAGGCAGCAGGAGGCTTGGCTGTGTTGGCTGCTCTTGAAGGAGTTTGGCCATCATGTGACATATCCTCTTTCTAAGGGTATGTGGGTGGAGAAAGTTTGGCAGGATACTTGCATCATAGGGCAGAAAGGGGTGTGAATGCATTGTGTTGATATGACATCCTTCATGTAAATCATTATGTTGTATGATGGAGGTATGAGGAGGCAGCAAAAGCTATTGTTGCTTTGGTTGTTCTTGGGAGAGCATGGGTAGATTTTCTCTCACACTTTGCATGATGTTGCAAGAGTAGGAGATGGAAATATCATGGTGCAAAGGGGCTACTCCTTAGCCTCGGATGATCGGGAGGTACTTCCACTTTGGAAGGAATTTCCTATATGTAGCAGTATTATGGGAGATGTCTTTGACAATGGGCATGTCAAATAATGGAGCTATGAGTTGGCAAGAGCCTATTTAGATAGGCCAATAGCGCTGTCATTTGGAAGCTTGATTTTATTGATGGAGTGTCCCTAGGATCACTTCACACATGATACACTTGGTGAACAAGGAGGAGGTGAGAGAGATGGAGTAGTGGATGGAAACATCTCTTACAGAGATATGATCTTCTTAACTTGGATTTTCAAGCATAAGAAGGATGATCTTCATGCAGCATATGATTCATTCCTCTTCATGGGAGTATGTCATACCACTATGGAGGACTTATTCATTGATCCACATAACATCTTACTTCTAGTACATGGTAAGAAGTTTGTTTTTGCATTTATTGATTATCTATCATAGTATTTTCATACTCTCACCATTTCTATTCAGTGCATTGCTCTACAAGAGGGCAAGCTTCTCATTGGGCTCCATGGTAAATTTTAGACCAAATTATATGATGGAGACAACCATATTTTGTGTGGCCTTGGGAAAGTGTTTTATTATTTCATGTATTCTCAGTTGATGTACGTAGCAATTTACTATTCACTAGTAGATGTAATGACATACATAAGTAGCCATTTGTCAAGAAACAACTTGCCATGTTATTTTCTGAAACAGCAGTTAGGGAAACTGTGTTGTGACCACTTGGGAAATTGTTGGTATCTTTCAGCACTATATGAAACCTTCAGCAATTTTCTCATTTGGATGCCATATGATGATCATGTCCTATTCATCATATATGGGATGGTTTGGGCCAGCTTGGTTTACAACGTTGGAGAGGAGATCTTTGGAGATCTAGTCTCCTTATTACCACTTGAGGGAAACATTATTGCAGCCCAAGATCATCATATACTCTACACTTATCATAAGTGGAGAGGAGGATAGTGTGGGTAGACTATTTTTTCTATCATGTTTATATTTTCAGCCCACCTACATTGTAGGAGCCAAAGGTGGAGGAGAATTTTCAGGAGTTGCCATGTTGGGAGGTAACTCATTTTGTATGGATGATAGATTGGGGATGGGAGATTCATATGGGGATGGTAGATCTAAATATATATCAGACATCATGCCTCAAGAAGGCCTTTATATTGCCCATTTTTTCCTCCATGGATATTTTACTTTTACATAATGATAGCTATTTGGGATGCTCACCAAAAGCTAGCTTGCATACTTGGGAGGGGCAACTTGGAGAGGTATTGATGAGACAAAATCTTGATCCTTGGAGGATTTTATCATACGAGGATGCTACAGGGGGAGAAGAGGAGTTTATTCAGTTCTATCCTTGCAGTTGCTTGAGGACAAGCAACATTTGGGAGGGGAGGATTGTAATATTCCTAAATTAGCATGCAACTAATGGGAATATTGATTTTTGCTTTTAGCACCTAGTAGATGAATAAATGGGAAAAGAGACCCATACTTGTCTTGAATAAGCATAAAATCCCTCTTGATGTGAAAAGGGATCATAATAATAACTGGATCTAGCACTCACATGTGTGAACAAGGGATAATGGATGTGGACAAAGTCAAGTTTGACCAAGTCAACACATAAATGTGGGAGGAGTGGATCATCAATAAAAATAGCTCAATATGAATAAGGATCAGTATAGAAAACTAAATGAGAGATGGATTGAAGACCCTTAGGTGTGAAAAGGGTTGAAGCAAGTTGAAGAGGTCAATCTTGACCAAATCAAACAACGATGTTATGGAGGAGTGGCATTGATGAAGGTACAACACAGTTTTGGAGGGAGATTGATTGTGTGATGGTGGAAACCCTAATGAGTGGGACCCAAGGTGAGAAGGCTCACATATTTTATAAGGAATAGGATGGAAGCCATATGGGGTTAGCTTATGAATGATATTTTGATTTGTCTACTTAGATTTTTCTCTCTTCAGTTGTTTAGCTAAGATTGCTGGTGTTGTTTAGCACTAAGGTATTCCTATTTAGGAATTCCATCTCTTCCCTTTGAGCAGCTCTTGGGAGAGACCTGATATATAATTCCACACATCCGACATTGGGGCCAAGCTTCAGTCTTCATATACAATGCAGTTTCTACAGGATATTGTGTTGAGTTGCAGGGTGTTGCAATGGAGGGTTCAGAAACCCACTTTCTGAGTTGGTTTTGAATAGGAGGAAGGATTCCTTCTTTTGGGAAATTAGTTTGGAGGGTTCCTAAGCTTATTTCAGACCTTAGGTAGTAGGCCAAACTATTTCTATCACTTACAACATTATTCCAGTCTGGAATTGCGTTATTTCTGGAGGGCATCTTCAACAGGGGACCTTGTGGTTCTTTTTGGGATTTTTCCTGGGATTGGAGGGTTTATCCTTCCATGGGGGAAGACCTTTGATCAGATATACATTATTTCAGCCTTCTATACTCCTGTGATTTATTTTTTTGTGATTATTCAGTCTCATAGCTGAATATCACCATTTGTATTTGGGTGGATTCCTAGAAACCCTTTCCGGGTTCTCTAGAATTTGTATAAAGGAGACTAGATCTCAGTCCTTGCGCCATATTAATTAATATAATATCAGATCTATTTTTCTCCACTATTTCTATGTATAAAACCTCATTAGACTTTTTTTTCTCTTTATGCAGTAATTTTATGTTGCAATAGTTTTTGGGTTTCAGCGTTTTTGAGCTATACTAGGTGCGGGAGGCTTGTTTACCTCACCTAGTTTGATTTGTTTCTGATCTATTCTTGGATTTAGATGGTATACTGTCAGATCTAAGGGATCCAAGTGTTGATTTCATTTTTTATAGCATATATTTCTGAAAATGAATTTTTCATGCATGCATTGCTGAGCATTCCCATTTTGGGATATTACATATCGAATCACAGAATCAAAGTATTAAGAATTAATAGCAGATATCAGAGCGAGTAGAAGAGATGAATAAGATCCATGTGAAGGATGAGCGGACAGTTAGGATTAGATAGCGTAAGTGAAGACGAGAGATGAACGGATGAGATTGAATCGTGAGTTCGCACATCACAAATATTAGTGGATAGTGTTAAGGTCGTCGCAAGGTAAGTTAAACTGTATGCAATGTGAAGTGGAGAAGGTTATGTGTCAACACTTCACAATATTGCAGATCGCAAGAAATAGAGGGTAACCACAAAGTAAATATTATAAAGTGTGAAGTGTGATCAAATGAGGATCATTAGATTTGGGGGCAGATCAACGGCAGATGGAAAATCGCGAGCCCGCACATCGCAAATGTTAGCAAATAGCACTAAGGTATGTTAATTCTTTTGTGTCCTGTTATATGCACCATGTTATAAATTATACGATGTTGATTGCTAATCATATGTATGTTAATATTCAATGTTTTATTTTTGAAACACATGTATGTTGATAAAACTCGAAAATTATAACTCCGCGTATAAAAGGAGAGTTATGTGGAGCATAACCCACAGATCCGCGGTTTTGGTTAAAGAAGTCGGCCAAGATGAACAGTGTTATGCAGTTGCAGTTACATGTTAAAAGAAAAGTCTGAACATAGCAAAGTAAAGGCTCAGACAAGTAAAAGGACCCGACCTCGTGCAGAACAGTGCAATAGCATGGGTCAAGTAGGGGAAAAAGGGTAGTTATGCAGCACAGTTGAAATATAACTGCAGAAATAGAAAAGACAAAGGAACAACAAGCATAAGAGGAAAAACACACAGCAAAGATAAGAAGCTGGAAGGGCTGAATTGGAATATTATTGTAACTGTAAATGTATTAATTATTTTATATTGTTTGTTATTCAAAGGCAAGTCTCCGTAGGAAAATAAAAACTCCAATTTGATGTTGTAATGATTGTATATATTGTCGTAACATTCAGAATATGTTGAGTGAGGAAATGAGTGGGTGCAAGGCAAGAGTCGTGCCTATTCACTTCATATTCCCTATAGAATGCAAACATTCATAAATTTATCTGTATAAAACAGGTAATATCAGGATGAAAAGATATGAGGAGGATAGAGGAATAAAGAGAAAGGGTGCAATAGATTTTAAGAGTGTAGAAGAGATTAGAAAGCTGTAGAATTGAAAAGAGCAGAAGAATGTAAGAGAGCTGCAGAATGTTAGAGAGTGGAAGAATAAGAGAGAGTAGATAGATATGTTGTGAATATCCAGAGTTGATATGAAATAGATTTGAAGGCTGGAAGGGCTTTAGTGAAGAAGGATAAAAATAGATATGACATCTAGGTAAATCAGCATATGATTTTATTGTAGTGTGAGGAAGTTGGTGCTTCCGTATCAAGTTGTAGCTTGATAGATGTCCAATTGTAGCTGGTTGAGGTAGGAGCCTCCTGTGGGTTGTAGCCTATAGAAAATACATGGGATTTGGTGCTTTTGTTTCAATTTGTAGCTTGATAGAGAGGTAGGAGCCTCCTATGGGTTGTAGCCTGTAGAAAACAGATGGGGTTGGAGCTTCCTTACAAGTTGTATCTTGCAGAATTTGAGGTAGTAGCCTCCTATAGGTTGGAGCCTACAGAAAATCAGTGGTGAGAGGGATTTGGATCTTGCCTTTGCATCACAACAATATTAAGATGTGTTTTCTCCCTTATGGGTTTCCACTTATATCTGTTTTCCATGTGCATGATGATTATCTATTGATGCTCTCTATTTAGTCTGCTTAATACTCGTTTCTCACATATCAAGATTGTTGTTTCATTATATAATAAGTTACTCATGAAATTAAGGTGTAAATAAGTTTAAATAAAAGTTTAAAAGTCCATGAATATATTAAACTGATTCACCCCCCCCCTCTTAGTTTAACTAAGGGTTCAACATGTTTAGCTGATCAGCCAAGTTAAGTGAAATATAAATTAGTTTCCCTTCTGTGATTTCCTTTCTGAAAATTAAATTAGTTTCATTTCCATCATTTCCTTTCTACAAATTAAATTAGTTTCATTTCCATCATTTCCTTTCTGAAAATTAAATTATTTTCATTTCTATCATATCCTTTCTGCAAATTAAATTAGTTTCCTTTCTGTCATTTCCTTTCTGCAAATTAAATTAGTTTCATTTCCATCATTTCATTTATGCAAATTAAATTAGTTTCATTTCCATCATTTCCTTTCTGAAATTTAAGTTAGTTTCCTTTATTTCATTTCCTTCCAGCAATTTACTTTCCAGTCCTTATCAAAGTTTGAGAAATAGCACCCTTTTGTAAAGCAGAAGATGATTCCATGAGAAAAATGCATCTGTTGCGTATATAGCAATGTCACCTCCAAGTTTGTATGAACCCTGGGTTGATAAAGTAAAGTAGGGCAGCCCCTGGGATTTGCAGCACTCTTGGTGCAATACCAAGGCTCACCACTTTTTGGCGTCGTTGTTGTGGAGGTGTCTAGTAGATGCTTTGATTTTGTTTTAGCATTCTTTTCTTCTTTCCTTTCTTTTCATGTTATTTCAAAAATATTGAAAAAATACAAAAAAAAAATCTAATTTTCATGCCTCGTAGGAGTAGTAATACTCAAAGACAAATCTTACCTAAAACCCCCACTTCACCTCCTAGGCACCCTTCACTCTTCCTCAGTGATAGTGAAATTGAACTTCCTAAAGGAGATCCTTTTGAATACTCTGAGGAACCTATTTGGGAAGAAGAAGAAAACCATGGTCCAACTAAGGGACCTGCATCACCTATCTTAACCATGGCTGGGATCTAGAGAGCCTTTCCCATAAGAGAGGCAAATGGGGAAACTAAGATGAAAAAAATTAGCCCCTCAAATCTTCCACACTTCCATGGATTTACCTCTGAGGATCATGACACATTCATGTTTTAATTTTCTTTTGTCTGTAGGAATTATGACTACACCTCTAATGATCAGAAGTTGAAGCTATTCCCATCCACCTTTAAGGGTGTAGCCTTGTGCTGATTCATGGTTTTTCCTGGGGACATCATCACCACATGGGCATAGATGCAAGAAACCTTCAACAAAAAGTACAAATACTATTGTAGGTCCAAGGAAACTAAGGATGAGATATTGAGGATGACTCTAGGGCCCGATGAATCCCTAGAGGTTTATGAAGAGAGGTTTCAATTAAACTATAAGAGAGCCAATTGTACTCTTGATCCTGCATCACTTAAATTTGTACTTCTTCAAGGGATCAGAGAAGAGATGATAGAAACCTTGAATATGCTATCAGGAGGAGATATCTACCAACTGCTTTATGAAACAATCAAAACGGTCTTTCAGAACCATTCTAGGGCATGCAAGAAGATGGGCAGAGCCAGCCAAAACACATCCAATACCCCTTCCTCTTCCACCTCCATAAAACATGATATTGGAAACATGCTAGAGGACTTCAAGAGTGACATGTTGCACACCCTTTCTTTGAAAATGGACACAATGAAAATCAAAAGGAAGAAAGAGGAAGCAGAGAGAGCCCTGGGCATATTTTGTCCTAGATGTACCTGGAAGTACCCAAGAAATGAATGTCCACTGAATTCCATGGATATTTGGCTATTTTGTGAGGAGAATCATGCCACAAAAATGTGTCCCTCCTTACCTAGACTTAAGGTTGTATATCAAGGTGGGGAAGTAATTCCAGAGCAACTATGTTTCATCAACCAGAGAAGGACTCAAGGCCCTCAGACATATCAATAAGGTATGCAAGGTGCACATTACTCTTGCTATAAAAAAAATCATAGTGCACCTGTGAAACCTTGATACACCCTCACTTCTCCATCCTTTTCTACACCTCCTACTTGGCCTTACAACCCTCCATAGCATCTTCATCCAGGGAATCAACCATTTCAACAATATGTTCCACAACAACCTCAGTGGAAAAATCCATCCCAAGGGTGGAGGCCTCAACACAATCAACCACTTATTCTAATGCCTCCACCCCAACCTCAACCTCAACTTACTCATGCTGCTCCACCTAGGCTACCTCAAATACCTGCACAGCCAAATCCGAACCCGAACAACAGACAAGCACAACAAGCTCCGAGTGGAGAAACATCCTATCCATCTTATGTTGTGGATATACAGGAGGTTAATCTCAGGTCGAGAATAGTACTCCCAAAAAACCATCCTCCATATCCACCTGTAGAGGTTGAGGAGAAAAAGGAATAAGGTAACACCCAGATCCAACAACCTCCTTTTCCCTAGTGCTTGATCCACCCTAGTCAACACACCTAGAGGAGACTAAACTTCTGGGAGAATTGTAAAATTTGGGTGTAAATATACCACTTCTCCATGACATTAAGGATGTCCCTATCTACAATAGGCTCATAGAAAAAAGTGCTTCAAGAGACCTGGGAGAAATAAGAGAGATACCCCTTCCATCAATGTGGTAGGACAGTTGTATGACCTAATGTCGGGAAGGGTGATATTTCCAAAGTACCTGGACCCTAGTAGTCTACTTGTTGATGTGCACATCGATGGTGTCATAGTCCCGAACACTCTGATTGATCTAGGTGCTACCATCAATGTCATAACCATGGAAAATATGTTGAAACTTAATCTCCAAGGGACTTTGAGGAAAACCACAACAGTTCTGTAACTTGCAGATCGGTCCACAGTAACTCCGGAAGGAATTGTTGAGGATATGATGGTTACCATTGACTCTTGGGAGTATCCTACATATTTCCTAGTCCTGAAACCAAAAAGCAAGTTTAATGGTTATCCTCTCATCTTAGGGAGACCTTGGTTAGCCACTACAGATGCTTATATTAGCTGTCAGGCCAGAAACATGACTATCAAAAATGGGCCTTTGTCCAAACAACTAGTGTTATACCCTCCAACCCAAACTTCCATTGATCATGATCTACCTATATGGTTGGAGGATGAAGAAGATGAGTTATATAACACTGCCCCTATGTCTACCATAGATGTTATTCTTAGAAAGGGGTAGCTTGATGAAGATGAACTCATTGACCATGCCATTCAAAAGATGTCCTCCACTAACATTCCTCTCGAAACCTTAGTCAAAGAGTCTGAAATCCAACCTTGGATGGAAGTGCACTCAGTTGAGTCAACCTCTTAAACCACCAAGGCTATTGATTTTGGCCCATCCAGATCTTTAAAAATCAACCCAAATGTCTCGAATGAGTAAGAGAAGCAGTTATGCTAGCTTTTGAAAGAGAATCTAGATGCACTTTCTTGGGATTACAAGCACATGAAAGGGGTTCATCCTTCAGTATGCAAACATCGTATTTACCTCAAAGAAGGATGAAAGCTTGTGAGACAACCCCAAATAAGGATGAACATGACTCTTAAGGACATAGTCAAAGAAGAGCTACAGAAACTATTGGATGCAGGGTTCATATATCCTATATCCGACAGTGTGTGGGTATCTCCTCTTTTACTAGTCCCAAAGAAGAATGGGAAGTGGCTAATTTGTGTTGATTATCGAGAACTTAACAAATCCACCAAGAAAAACCATTTCCCTTTGCCCTTTATAGACCAAGTCCTAGATGACCTTGTAGGGAAGATGTTCTTTTCCTTCTTAGATGGGTTCAGTGGGTAAAATCGGATTCAAATCAACCATGAAGACCATGATAAGACTATTTTCACCTTCCCTTAGGGTACCTTCTCTTATCAAGTCCTACCCTTTGGGCTGTGCAATGCCCCAGCCACCTTCCAAAGAGTTTTCCTGCACATTTTTTCTGAGTTATTCCATGACACTGTTGAAATCTACATGGATGATTTCACACCATATGGGGGTTACTTCTAGGAATCTCTCTCCAATTTGGGTAAAGTACTGAGAAGGTGTATTGAGATGCATCTCTCCGTGAGCCCAGAAAAGTGTGAATTCCTAAAGAAAGTAGGAGTTGTGTTAGGGCACTCCATCTCCCAAGAAGGAATACATGTAGACCCAAAAAAAACCACTATTATCAAAAGTGTAGCTTCTCCTCAAAAGTAGAAATAAGTCATGAGTTTCTTAGGCTTAGCTAGTTATTATAGAAGGTTCATCAAACATTTCAGCAAGATGGCATCACCATTATTTGGGTTATTGGCCAAAGATTCTGAGTTTATTTGGTCTGGTCCTTGTCAAGAGGCTTTTGAGCTCATTAAGGAAACTTTTACTACCGCCCCCATTTTCCAAGGCCCAAATTGGACTCTGCCTTTCCACATCCACACTGATGCATTCAAAAAAGCTGTAGGGGTGGCATTAAGACAATTAGAGGAAAAATTCCCTTATTCCATCTATTTCATCATCAAGAACTTGTCTAAGTCTGAGCTTAATTATACTATTACTGAGAAGGAGATGTTAGCCATTGTCCATGCTTTGAAAAAATTCAGACATTATGTAACTGGATATTCGAACTTCATTCACACTGACCATGCTGTTGTGGCCCTATAATTTACAATATTGGCAAGATAAACGATAGAGGACAACATCAAACCACTTTGGAATCTAAGGACCTAGCCTTCCTAGATTTAGAGAGGGCTCTCTCTATTTATGATTTAAATTCTCCTTAAAATTATGAATGTTGATATTAGGCTAGTTATAGTAATGATGGCATTGGTTGTTTTGAATGATTTTGTTGGTTAGATTAGCAGTTCTGTAGGGATTAATCCATTGGGCTATGGAGTCAAACGTTGGATTAGTACATCAATGTCTAAGAGCATCACAGGGAAAGCTAACTGTGCTAAATGGATCTCTCGATCAATATGAATTATGGGGTGATATAAATAGTAAGTTTCAGTAGTGACTAAAGTGAAGTTAAGAATTCATTGATCAGACTTCAGCAGAAAACATTTAGATTTTAAATGCAGACAAATTTAAGGTGCTCTAACAACAAATCTTGATCTAAAATTTCTGATTTACAATTAGATGAACATATGCACATCCAGGAAAACAACGGAAACATTTAAGACAGAGAAGTAGCACATCACCATTTTAACACAACTCAAAAATCTTGTAAATGGTATTCGATTATTGATGTCTAGCTCCAAAATTACAGTGCTCCAATATAGTAGTTCTTACAATGTTGGGTCTAACAATATCCAACCCTTGATAATGAAAATTCAAGTAGTATTTAACTAGAAACTAAGTCGGTTTCTCTAATATATTTTGGAAAACTTCATTAATTACAATCAAACTAAAATTATATGAGTGTGGCCATCCAAGGCCCGAACAAAGAAAATATCTGACAAAACATCGCCTGTAGAATTAATTTTAGCTTTTCTTCATGAATTCAAAAAGTGGTTTGGAAGTGGCTGAGATGGTTGTGAAGAGGCAACGACGGGTGGCTCTGACATCTGGCTCTACTTTTGGCCGCCTATGCTGGATCATTAAATATGATGTGATGATGGAACTTTAATCAATTGGCGGATGTGTTAATGTGTCCACCATGCCTTTTCACTCTTGGAACATACACAATCTGTTCCACTCCTTGGTGGGAATTCTTGTACCTGTGAACTGTTGGTATACTTCATCCACCTTTGTGTATCTGCTGAAAGTGAGACTGGTGAGGAAAACATGCTTCAACTCATGTTGAATAAAGGTTTCATGGCTTAGGAGATCCAAGACAACTTTCCCAGTCACATTTCCTTTGATGCTGGCCAATTTGGTGGTGTCCTTAGCTGTTTCTCTGAGCTTAGTCATATAATCTCCCTATTGGACCAGCTTATTATTAATTACATATAGTGAGGGCAACCCTTTTGCCTCCAGGGGTTCAATCTTGTTCAAGAATCTGATGATGGCCATGTCCAATTCATGACACTTCTCCTCCAAATGCCTTACTAAATTCCTCCTAGTGAGGACCGTTTCACCTGTAATATGGTTGTTGTTCTATCCTATACCTCCATCTCTTCAAGCTCATAGCTGGCCTTGGAGTTGGGAATTTTATGATTTTAGGAGCTGTGCTTGGCATATTTCCTAACTCCCCATTTTCTTTTTCAATGGCCATTGTGCACTTGTCAACCAACTCTTTCTGTTCAAAAATAATGTTTATGGAGTGCCAAATTTCATCTACTTACTGTATGATACTACCCCAAATTATGAGTTTCATTTGGCCCAGGATGCTGCTGGTTGAAAATTCCTTCTTTGCCTTCTCCAACCTCTCAATCTGCTTCTTGGCTATCTCATGGGCAGTCTTAGACCTGGCCTTTTGATCTCTCAGAATGAAAATCTATGCTTCCAATTTCTTGATCTCTTGTGATTGTAGGGTCATACTTTCCATGGCCTATGACAACTGATCTGTCCCACTGGATGCTCCAACAGTTGCTAGAACAATTGATGGAATTATTGAAATGGGGACACCTTCAAGTGGAATAAGTGCCACTCGAGCTACTTCTTATTTTTCCTTTAGTAGCTTCTCCATCTCGGTCTCCATATATTTGATTTGGGTAGACTTTTCAATACCTCACTTCATTAAATCTGCCTTTTGTGACTCCTCTTCCTCAATGCCTTTTTCCAAGTGATCTTCTGTTACTGAAATCTTGAGCTGTTTCCTAAGGGCTGCTATGTCAGTGTTCTTCTTCTTCAAAAGCTCCTCCACAGCTTGAACATTGGCTGGGTCATAACCAAGCTTCACTACTAAATCTTATAAATACTTGATCCTTGAGTCTTTAGCCATGGCCGATATCCTCTCCATATTGAGCTATGATTGAGCATTGAATAAAGATACATGTAGTTTTGAAATCTCATAGCAGTACTTGTCAAGGTGGAGGCCACCATCTCTCTAGTCTGCTTGTGTAATTCCATGTGGTCAATTGGCTGGATGTCATTTTTATTGAACTCTAATCACTAGAGAATTTGGCGGAAATTCTGACGGCCAAATCGTCACTATTCTGACAAATTGTCGTCGCAGGAGCGACAGTTAGAGGGCGGGCAAACCGTGGTTTACCATACCGTCGCAGTTCTGACACAACTAAAAAGTGTCGCAGTATCGACACTTTTCCGACGCTTCCAAACAAGCGTCACTCTTCCGACGTCTCCTAATCCGTCGCACTTCCGACCTCAATAAACTGTCGTACTTCCGACCAAATGTGGTCCGACGTTTTGAACGTCGCTCTTCCGACGTCTGTAAACTGTCACAATTAGGACGAAATGTGGTCCGACGTTTTTAACGTCGCTCTTCCGACGTCTGTAAACTGTCACAATTAGGACGAAATGTGGTCCGGCGTTTTTAACGTCGCTCTTCCGACGTCTGTAAACTGTCACAATTACGACGAAATGTGGTCCGACGTTTTGAACGTCGCTCTTCCGACGTCTGTAAACTGTCACAATTACGACAAAATGTGGTCCGACGTTTTGAACGTCGCTCTTCCAACGTCTGTAAACTCTCGCAATTCCGACGCTTACGAGACGTCGGAATTGCGACGGAAGGTTCAATTTTAAAAAAAAAATGAAATTTTAAAAGAGGAAAAACGTTGTTTTGAATATATTATATGAAGTAAAACAGTACATGAAGTCATTACATTTTCACATCTGAAGATTTGAACCCAAATATCCATCCAGAAAAGTGGAAGTCCCACCCCAGACAATGATAGAAAAATACCCCATGTCACATACATGGACATGATATGAAACCCAGTAACGGTCCACATGGAGATTATCGACAATCTGAGAAAGCATCCAAATATGCCCAAGGCATGTATAAGAAAGTGAAATAGCAGTATGTAGAATAGTAAAACAACAGATAGAGTACCGACGTCCATTGTTCCAAATACAAATTAAAGTACCCAAAATCCTTGAACAGAGAAAAATTCTAATCATGTGAGGAGTGTGATATGTCCAAAATATAAAAAGACCATCAGACCATATCAATAAACCAGCAACATAGACCAGCATCGCTAGTTTTGAAGGCAGAATGATAAACATTAATCATTTTTTTTTCAGAAGAGAAAAAACGTTATTTTGAATATATTATATGAAGTAAAACAGTCCATGAAGTCATTACATTTTCACATCTGAAGATTGGAACCCAAATATCCATCCAGAAATGTGGAAGTTCCACCCCAGACAGTGATAGAAAAATACCCCATGTCACATACAGGGACTTGATATTAAACCCAGTAACGGTCCGCATGGAGATTATCGACAATCCGAGAAAGCATCCAAATATGCCTGAGGCATCTATAAGAAAGTGAAATAGCAGTATGTAGAATAGTAAAGAAACAGATAGAATACCGACGTCCATTGTTCCAAATACAAATTAAATTACCCAAAATCCATGAACAGAGAAAAACGCTAATCATGTGAGGAAGACCATCAGACCATATCAATAAACCAACAACATAGACCAACATCGCTAGTTTTGAAGGCAGAGTGATAAACATTAATCATTTTTTTTTCACAAGAGAAAAATCATTGTTTTTAATATATTATATGAAGTAAAATAGTCCATGAAGTCATTACAACAATATAGAGACAGATTGTCTCGTAGATAAGAAAAATGATAACTGATGTTGTGCTGTTTCCTTCTTTTAAGAATGTGCTGGAGGCAGGCCCTATATCTTGGCTTGTTGTTGTCCTCTTTAGTAATTCTATGTTGATTATTTCATTTCACTGATACTCTTTAACTGCTCTGATACTCTTTGACCTTTGTTCATCCTTTTATCCTTTTTATCATGATATATTGTGGTAAATAGGCAAAAATTTATATAAGGATAATTTTTTACAAAAGTTCCATCATTTCTTCCCACCATTGAACTTCTGGCACTCTGGTCCTTTGCAACTTTCTTAGTGTTTCATCAGCCTCAGTATATCTGAATAAATTAGGCTGATTTGGGAACAAATGATTTACTTCATGCTCAAGATAAAATAAATTCTCCAATGTGTCATGAAGGTTTTTCCCTGTAGGCAATGCTATTGTTGATGAACTGGTTGAAGAACTAGCTTGATTATCAGCATATTTGTCCAATTTTTAAACATAACTATCAAGGTCCATTAGCTTATCTTCTGCAACTATAGGACTGGGCAATCCTCTATTTAACAAAATATTCAATCTTTCTCTGAAGGCAATGATTTCTTCTTGCATATCTGAGCACCTTTGTTCTAAATTCTGTACCAGAGTTCTTTTAGTAAAAACTTTCTTTATTTCCAGAATTGTTCCGGTCCTGTCCTGAATACCAATTTCTGCAAGTTGATTCTTAGTGCGAGTATTCAAAAAATGTATAAGTCTATTGGCCTCTTCTGGCATATTTCCCAACTCTTGTCTTGATCTCTCAATCTCATCCAAAGCCAATTTAACTAAGTTATTCTGTTCATCCATTATCTGAATTGAGGACCAAACATCCTTTATTGATTGAATGATATTATCCCAAAGAATTTCATTTATTTCTTTTAAAGGTTTCTCCAATGTGAGATCCTTTTCTAATGCTTTGACTGTTTTTTCTAATTTGTTCACTTCTCTTGTTTTATCAGCAACACTCATTTTTGAAAGATCATATTTATGTTCTAGAGTGGCCAATTGTTCCTTTGTTTTGTGAAGCTCTATGGCCTGAATGTTCATATCTTCCATTGAATTTGTTAATTCATCAGTGTTCAAATTTGCGGTGTTGCTCTGTGACAATTCTGCTGGCTGACCTGTTGTTGTTGTACCTGTCACTACTCCTGCTGTAGATACTAGAATATTTGCCTGCTTATCTTTTAATGCATTCTCAAGCTCTTTTTCAGTTGCAGTAAGTTGCTCATTCAATTTTAAGAGCAAATCCATTAGTTATTCCTCAGAATTTTGTTTGATGATTTCTGCAGTCTGTGGATGTCTTGAGGCCGGTAACTTTAATTGTTTTCTCAGAGCTGCAATATCATCATCTTTTCTCTTGATCAAAGCTTCAATACCTTTCACATCTTTAGGATTATGACCCAAACCAATGATTATTTCCTCCAAAGTTTTGATTCTATTATCCTTAGCCTGGGAGGAGGCTTTTTCAAGCTGCAACTGTGTATTAGTATTATCCAAAGAATCCTGCAAATTATGGGTCATCATTGATTTATCCGTCAAAGTAGAATAAATCATCTCACCTGTTTGCTTGTGTAGCTCAATTTGATCTAAAGGATGGATATCCTTTACTAAGACTTCAAAATTAGTCCTAACGTAATCTGCAGCTGTCTGAGGCTGCCGCACCTTGGGCTTCAAATGGCTCATTAACATCCTACCCTGTTGGATGTCATAAGTTGACATCAATCTTTCTTGATTTTTCGGAGCCATCTTCAAATATTGGTTGTACACTTTAAGTCTAAGTGGATCGTTCCTGGCCTTTATATTGGTGAATGTTCTTTTGATGTCCCAGGCAGTTTTTACTGGAGGTTTGAAAGAAGATATTTTTGCACTTTGTTGCCTCTGTATTCCCTATTTTTGAAAATTAGTGGATGTCCCACTACCTGTATCTGTTTGCTGACTGTCTTCTCTTCCCTGGCTGTTAGGGATTTCCTGAAATGATTCATCTTCTGGAAGGGGAGTTAATTTCTGCCTTTTAACATCTTGCTGTTCAGAAGAGCCACCAATAGGAGTAGATGTTTCAGCCTCTCTCTTTTTGCCCTTTTCTATATTCAGAGGAGTTTGTAAAATAGAAATTTCTGGCTCACTGATCTGAGTAGGAGGAATTTGTCCTTGACCTTGTTCTTTAGAAGTCTCTGGTTGCACTGTCATTATGAATTTTTCAATTATTTGTATATCGGGCTCCTTTTCTTTTCCTTTAGATTCTACTGCTACTGTACTAATCTCCTGCAAATTTTGTTGTAAAGTCCTGGCTGAAGAAGATCCCTGCACCTGTCCAAAAGAATCTAGGTCAAGTATCTTTTCAAGATCTTTCATTACATTTTCAACGTTGACCTGCTCACTATCATTTTCAACCAATGTCCCTTCTTTCCATTCATCCATATTAGCATATTGTTCTATTTCTGGGATTCTTTGATGGATGTATGGTGACTGTTTATTTTTCACTCTTCTATCACAGATAAAGTTGTTTGGATCATAAGGCACCCAGTAGAAACTCTTTTGTAGTCTGAGATGGTCTTCTAAAATCCTTTCAGCTTCCTGTCCAGCTTCCCTAGAGTTACGAATGAAGGGACCTAATTGGCTCTTGATCCTGAGTTGAGCCTTTTTCTTTGCATTGCAAAAATGAATTATATCTGAATTATTCATCTGCCTGAAATATTCTAATGCAAAGAGTCTCATTGGGACATACTTGGGTAGTTTTAATGGGCATAATTCACATCCATATATCCTGATCTCTGTGTAGTTTTGATATAGGTACCAGTCACCTATCTTGTAATGCTTTGAGAGCTGAAGGATTTTCTTGATTTCATTGTTAATTCTAGGAGGAGAGACTCCTGTCAACAAGGTAGTTGCGGGATGAACAAAAAGGTCGACAAACTCATTATAGGAATAAGGAGAATCAGAGGAATTGTGAGTAATGGAAGACCAAAAGATGACTGACCTAGGATTCCCTTTGGCATCAAGTTTCTTAACATAAAAAGGGAAATTTTCTGATTGAAAGTAAATCATGAGATGATATATGACAAAAGAATACTTAAATACTCTCTCATTCTCAAATCTCATGAACTGATCATGGATTTTGTCAGCAATATAAGATGCAAAATCGTACTTGACAGCAGGAGGCTGTCCAGGGGTAAAAATGGATAACAATACTAGGGTTAAGTGATCAACATAATCACTAGTATTGAAGTCCATTATGGAAGATATCATGTCTAAAATAACTCTACCCTCATCAGTAAAGAAAGCATAACCATAAGGGGGAGGGTTTTTAGGCTGATGCTCTGGTAACATGAAGGTTTGGCATAGGCGGTTTAACTCTTCATGGGATAACTTAGTATATTTCTCAAGTAATTCAACCATGGACAGGGGAGTGAGAGCTTGACCAGGTTGGAATTGTAGCATTTCATTTATGGAGTGAGAAGTTATTGGGAAAAGGAAATTTTGACTTGGGGATAAAACTGCTCGTTGGTTGGGATCATAATTTGCGTAGCAATAATGGATTAACTCAGGAAAAATATGGACTGAGGGGAGAAGGTACATAGGAAAATTTGATTCCCAAAGTCCAAAGATGTCAAAACCATTCAAATAATTATCTCTGCAGCGGCAAAATATTCGAAGAGGATTCTCACTGAGATGCAAGTCCTTAATTTGAAAATCCATATCGGCTAAAGGCAAATAATCCAAGTCCTTGTGAGGGGCATTGATGGGCACGACATTCAGAGCTACAGGAACTTCCATTTCTGGTTCTTGTGGATTCAGAAATGGAATTTCGGGGTTTTTGTGGAAAAGGGCACAATTACCAGTTTTGGGAATATAATTGCAGTTCTGGGAACGAAAAAGACCAAACTGAACTTCTTTTCAGACCTTAGTGTAGAATTAAAACTAAAACCAGGATTTTTTACAGAGTTTAGCGGGGAATTGGAATAAATACCTGTTTACGGGAAATGAAACGTGTTTAAACAGGCGCTGGTTATGACAGAAGAACCCTGAAATACTCGGCTTCAGTTCTCTTCAGCAAGGTAACGGTCAACAAGCGTTAACAGTTGGTTTTTGAATTTTGTTGCATGGAAGACTGGCTAGCGCACGGAACAATGAAAATGACGCAGACGCAATTTGTTTTATTTACAAAGTCAAAAGGGTGGCGGGGAATAATGAAAATGACCCGAAAAAGATTAGGGCGAATTTGATAAGAAATTCGCGTCACAAGTCTCCCTCCGTACGCCAGCCAACTTCGGACCCGAAAAAGATTAGGGTGGAATTCATTTGGTTTTCGCGTCACAAAATTGGCCGACGTCAGCAGGCTATTTTGGAACGCGAATTTGGTTTGAATTATGGTTTATCGCCGTTTGAAGTCCGGCGAGCTCGACTCAAGAGAACCGGGGTCGTGAACACTGTTCAAATATAAAAATCCCGCTTAATAAAGAGACAAGATTGTTGTGCTTTCGGAACCTGACCCGAGGATTGGACATGAGTTAACAAACAAAAGGAGAGCGGAACCAGACTTGCACCAGTGGTCAAGCCCTGTACCAAAACCACGAGCGGAATCACAAAAGCGGGTTGCCCATATCGCACCTCTTTTGCGGAGTAGGCGGTATTTCCTATTCGCGAGCGATTCCATAGGGAAAGTGACACGTGGCGAAGTGACCCCCGGAAAACCACCGTTTAACCTGCGCCATCGCACGTTAAAGCCTGACGTTGGAAGCCGAGCGAAATTGCCAAGATTCGTTGATTTGGAGAAGGGCCATCGGACGGTGGTCGCACGTTGAACTTGCCCGGAGGTTAACTAAGGTGTGCGGAGGATAGCCAGGTACGATACGAGTGTTTGATTGGTTATTGATATATATAGGTGGGGCCGGAGTATAATGAAATTGTTTAATTAAACGATTGGCAGATAATTAGCATAAGTATGGAGCGTGATTGTTGTAAGGCTGGGTGGTGAAATATAGAGCCGAAAGTTCATTACAAGTTATTTATTTAAAAAGAAACGTGGAGTATAAATACAAAGTGTTCGAAAGTTAAAAATTGGTTATAAGGCTTGGAGATAATATAAAGTCGGGAATATAAATTAAAGTCCAACCATTGTGGATGGTATTTATTTATCAAATTCTACGAATTTGATAAATAAACCCGAAGAAAGAAGAAGTCAATTAAGACTCAGGCTGGAGGAAAAGAACGGGGTACACCAAGGGAAAATGCTGACACAGCGATTGTAGACACACCAGCTCTCCTTGGGGGTCCAATTTCGGTTTTGTTGCGTCACACGATGATCTCTCTTCTCTGGCATTTACTTGTATTGAAGATCACTATTCTAGGAATAAGGAGTTATTTTCTCCAAAAATAACCCTAGCCAAACATTGACAATGCATCAAGGATATCTTTCTATGCTTCATAAGTACATATGTTCTGCTTCTAAATCATGTCTTGGAAGTGGTTGTTTTGCTGGAAATTATTCACCAGTTCGTTTCATACCAAAGTCTTTTTCACATTTTCAGCATCCAATACATGAAAAAGATAATGGTTTAAAACAACATAAATATTTGAAATTTTGCAAGAATTGTCTGGCACACTTTGAATATGAATTTTGAAGTCAAGTGCATGATGCTGTATAGGATCAAGTGTCATTTTCAATGCCAAATGTTTCAAAAGAAACTTCTCAACATGCTACCCTGCAGTAAGGATTAAATGACAATATTGCATCAACTATTTCCATAATAAAAGTGCACCTCGGCCATAAGACTAAACAACTACAAATGTTGTAGATCTAACAAGACCACACAATCAAATGTATTCCACAAGGCCAATACTATATGAAAAATGAAAAGGAGTTTGCAACCAAAAATACCTTAGGCAACTAATTCAATTAGATACACCAAACCATCAGCAAAAAGGAAAACCAGCCTACTTGGCCTCAATATTTTCAATTGGGTCCTCTAATTCAACCAATAAAAAGGCCAAAACCATAGCATTGAGATACATTTCATTACACTGTCAATAACAATAAAATTTGACTCAGCCATAACCCTTTCCTTTTAGACCACTGGGCAACAAATATGTTTCCTTTCACCTTTGGGTTTTCAAATTATGCCTACCAAATCTAAGACATTTAAGAAGGGGAACTAATACAACGTTAAAAAGAAAACCAGAGCACACATCTAAAATAACAACCCTCCATGAAAAATTAAAATAACACATTAAAATCGAATATAAGTGGACAAGGAAAGATCCACCGCACTGAAGTTTCACGTGCAAGGGACCTTCCTTTAAACATAATTTTTTCTCTGACCTGCAATTTTTTTGTCACTGAGCCATCCTTGTTGAAGTACAACTCCTTTTCCATAGCTCTTGTATTAACTACCTTCTCTCTGTCGCGTAATCTCAGAGTCCCTCTTCTGCTTGAGCGATTAAGGGAAATGGGTGAAAAAACTGAAAGAGAAGACAATTGTCTGCCATAATTATCAAACATTGCACCCAACTTCTTCCCCTTTCCATTGTTACCCAATGAGGTAGATGTGAAAATTGTTGTCATACTGCCCAAAGCAGAGGCCATCTTCTCTTATCCTGAATATAGAATTACAAGATCTTCATATTAGTATGAACCTTAAAAAACATGACTCCCATTGCTAAAAACCACTTTTAAGTTGTAACGGGCAAACTAAACAACTATCGCAACTTTTGGCAACTTCTGGAGCATTAAGAGAGAAACAACCAAAGAGAAATACAACCAAAATCCTCATTTTAATGAGACTGGACTATATATTTGCATTAAGATAATAGAAAGAAATCACGACTATATTAAGGCCACCACAAAACAATCTTTAACCAGTGTCTCTCGCAGCCTTCAGGTTGCCATGCTAGAGGTTTCATATTTTTAATTTAAATTCTAGACCTCTCGTGCCCATCTATGAATGCATCCAATGGGATATCTACATCAAATGCTCCTTTATATCCCCAAAAACAAATTCCCTACTACAAGAGCACCAGTATTGATGGATCACCCCACAACATCCCACCCACTAGAAATGGTGAAAAAGGAAACCCGAGAAAACTTCTGAAATATCTCAAGATGACTATATGGGTGGTTCTTATGAATCAACCAACCATTCAGAACATGCTCATCAATCCAAACCATGAGTATTATGTGACAATATTCAAGCAAGCACTGAATCGAATTTCTGAAGATATGTTAGAGAAACCCTAAACTCTCATTGAAAATAGGTGAAATGTGGCACCACTCGGGGATTGACATGTGCCAATTGGTACAAGTGGTAGACAATTGGCATGCTCAAACAACGAGGTGATGCAGGAATGACATGAGGGAGAAAATATCAGAAAAGCCCCAAATATGGAGAACTAAAGCTCATCACCAACTTGAGATTGACAACTTTACATGATGTAACCTATGAAATCGTAAATGGAGAAATCATAGTAACAATAAAGTAACCTATGTAACAATAAAGTCGGATTCATCCTGGGAGTGGTAATGGGAGAAATAATAGTGAACAACGGGAAACATGCATAGTTGCTTACAATCAAATAGATGAAAAAACACATACAAAAAACCTAGATAATAATCATGAACAAGCTTAATATTGAATTATGAACTGTAAAGGAACTTACAAAATGTGACATTACGAACCCTGTCAAGCGCACAAGAAAAAATATCTTGGACATGACCCTGGTTGACAAGTTGTATTGCTCATGATGCAAGAGAATTTGTACCTGCACTGCGAAGTCAATCAAAATCCATCATTATCTATGCAATAAATACAAGTAATTGATGTAGTATTTTTTACTCTAAGATGCATTCTTATGATAATGTTAGAACATATGTTGAAAATGTCAAAACATACCTGAATAAGCTCCTCTTCGTTTCAAGAACAATTTATTGGAGTCGCATGAACTTGGAAGAAGCCTCCCACGATCTGAAAGAGTAGCAACTAAGTCAACAATGAATTTTTTGTTGCTACGCTGAATCAAGGGAGGTTTGCTCCTATATTAAATCGCTCCAATAAATTATTCTCTACTAAACAGGGCCAACCACGTGAAGGTGGAAGCTCTTATGGCCCCTCCCCCCCCCCCTCACATCACTCTCAATTCCCAATACCCAATCTATATTTCATTTTTTACTTTCATGAGCATAAAAAAAAATATTCAATAACTAATAAAAAAAAAATTCAACAAAAAGTACGCAAGGAAACATTGCAATTAATGCTTGACATAAAAATAGTATGATAAATGAGTTTTTTATATAATGCAAAAAACGTTCCAAGTATGGTCATTGGTAACGTTTGTCTTATAATAATACAATATTTTACATTATCGAATTTTCTTTTTCTTCTTCCTATTTTTAAATCTCCTAATTACATCATCAATATCATCATGCTCTGCTCCTGTTTCGTGCCTTTCGACCCGCACTGCTGACCTAGTTGCGGAGTCACGATGTCTGGTCTCATCCAGTGACGAGGCATCGCCTACAAAAACAGATAATATTAAATTTTAATTGTCAGTTTTTAAATATCATTGAACTAGTTCGGTAATATTAATAAATAAAAAATTGCAATGAGATTATTTACCTGGTGCACCAGTTGTCGCCGCTGACCTAGTTGCGTAGTCACGATGTCTGGTCTCATCCAATGACGGGGCATCGCCTACAAAAAAAGATAATATTAAATTTTAATTGTCAGTTTTTAAATATCATTGAACTAGTTCGGTAATATTAATAAAAAAAATTGCAATGAGATTATTTACCTGGTGCACCAGTTGTCGGCGCTGACCTAGTTGCGTAGTCACAATGTCTGGTCTCATCCAGTGACGGGGCATCGCCTACAAAAACAGATAATATTAAATTCTAATTGTCATTTTTTAAATATCATTGAACTAGTTCGGTAATATTAATAAAAAAAATTGCAATGAGATTATTTACCTGGTGCACCAGTTGTCGTCGCTGACCTAGTTGCGTAGTCACGATGTATGGTCTCATCCAGTGACGAGGCATCGCCTACAAAAACAGATAATATTAAATTTTAATTGTCATTTTTTAAATATCATTGAACTAGTTCGGTAATATTAATAAAAAAAATTGCAATGAGATTATTTACCTGGTGCACCAGTTGTCGCCGCTGACCTAGTTGCATATTCACGATGTACGGTCTCATCCAGTGACGGGGCATCGCCTACAAAAATAGATAATATTAAATTTTAATTTTCAGTTTTTAAATATCATTGAACTAGTTCGGTAATATTAATAAAAAAAATTGCAATGAGATTATTTACCTGGTGCACCAGTTAGCAACGCTAACCTGGTTGCGTAGTCACGATGTACGGTCTCATCCGGTGACGGGCATCACCTACAAAAACAAATAATATTAAATTTTAATTGTTAGTTTTTAAATATCATTGAACTAGTTCGGTAATATTAATAAAAAAAATTGCAATGGATTATTTACCTGGTGCACCAGTTGTCGCCGCTGACCTAGTTGCGTAGTCACGATGTCTGGTCTCATCCAGTGACAGGGCATCACCAACAAAAACAGATAATATTAAATTTTAATTGTCAGTTTTTAAATATCATTGAACTAGTTCGGTAATATTAATAAAAAAAATTGCAATGAGATTATTTACACAATTGCACCGGTGGTCACGGGATTGGGGTGCCCTATATCTTCCTCTCTGGTGGTAAGATCCTCGGGGGAAACATTCTCTGTTCATTAAACAAAAAATTTTTATAAGGACAATCATCGGTATAATTAGAAAAAATTATAAGTGGAAATTAATTAATGTCATGGCCCTCATGATAGTGTTGTTGTCGACACAGTACCTACTACAATGATCGGAGTTGCACGTAGGGGATCATCTACATCTGGCTCTAAAACTGGGTTATTTGCCTCGTCGGTAGTGCTTCTCCCCTGATTTAAACAAAGTTGTTAGACATTAAATTTATGGACGAAAACAAACATATTGAAAGGTTAATGTTTTACCTTATCGGGCATTCTGGATCTTGGGACCTGCCCCAAGCTTCCACGACGTTCAACTACGGCTTGATAGCCGAAATGGAAAGCGATATTTTTATCTTCCTCTGTAGTTTCTGTTCCGAAGTCATCACCCAACATTACATATGATTGTGTATTTTTAATCATATTTGATAGGATTACAAAAACGTTGGAAGGCGATACAATTAATTATAAGATGTTTAGCTACTTAATTACAATTCTTGCGGCCAATTTCAAGTAGCCGCCCTGGCCTAGCTTGTGATGGCCTTTTTTTTCAATCCTAGCTTTGGTTTCCTTTGAGGTGTCAGGCAACCTAGCATCAAAAGATTGAAGTCAGATATGACGTAGCACACTTTTATTTTAGACATAGAGAAAATTAAAGCTATTGAATTAATGTTGTAATTTACCTTGCGGGTCCAGTTGGCATTTTTCCTTCTTTCTTTGCCCTTTTCTCTTTTCCGTCATGGATGAGTGCTCTCCACTCACTCTTTGGAACTGTGAGAGGACGCTCATATCTAGGGTTAAATTGCAATTGCGTCCTATAGGTGTCCCTGGTATATTTCAAATATTTGCCGGCTACCCGAGCCACCGCTGTTTTGTCAAATATGCCGACCCCAAAAAGGGTTTCTAGATAATCTAGAAGTTCTTTTTTCAGGTTGGAACTCTGGGAATTCCACCCTGTGCGTATGGTTGGGCCAAAAATTACCAACGCATGGCTCTCCAGATACCTGTAGAACTCATTGTTTCCTACACAGAAAATTTTAAAAAAAAAAGAAAAAAAAAGAAGAAGATATTATCATTAATTTAAAAATAAAAATCGTGATAAATATGTTTTAGATAAAGTACATGAAATAGTTAAAATATTAAAATTTACCTGGGAGTTGTACATGCTTTATAGGGACACCTTCGTCATTCACCAACAACGTGCCATTAATGGTCCCTATGGAGCTGACACGTGTAGGTCCAGGAAACGCAATAATGTAGTTGGCCATATCAGCCTCATCATTGCCAACAAGTTCAGCAGTTGGCTGGGTGTCTGCTTGGGCAGGGTGTGTTTCTTGCCTGGCACCTAAAGGAGTAGAAGGTGTACAAGAGGGTTTTTGGGCAATCCCTTGCCCTTGTGTCCCACTACCACCAACACCGGATTCAGCAAATGCCAGAAAACGCTACATACAAAAGAACTTTTTGTTAGTTTAGTCAATGTAAAAATCAAAAATCAAACTATCACAATTCATCTCATGCAGAACAAAAAAAAATATCCTTTTGACTTTTTATTATTACCTGATATCTTTCTAGCTGGCTCATAAGTTGTTTTATCTTCTCTTCTGTTTCAGGTGTTTGAGGCGCGTCTATCAAAGTATTAAATTCCGACCTTGCATTTCGTGCCTTTTTTTGCAACAAGAACACTAGAGATAGGGATGAAGAAAGCTCTTCCTCAAAGAGGGAATCATCAGGCGTACCATGGCTAGGTGTCTGCATATTTGAACAAAATTAATATTATTTCAATTATGTAAATAACTAAAATACCTGAAGATAGAGCAATGCCGGCACTTTACATGTTCTTCCGCTGGCCTCTTTCCGCGATCATCCCGTCTCTGGGTTGTTCCTGCACTGCTCTCATCAGTCTGCCACATTGCAATAAAATTATAAATGTAAAAACTTGAAAACAATATCTAACTTAAAAACACAAAATGAAAACTGAAATAATTTCTAATAAGACACTGGACGACAAAGTTAGAGTTTCAAATATGCCTTGCATTGAATTCGGTCCTGGAAACATGTCATTGCACATTAAGGCACCCAAACAAGAGACGAGTTGACAATGAAGACCTTATTGAATATATTGTTGGAGCAACTTCTAGTAAACTTGTTGTGAAGACCTTGAGGATATTTTTGGAGCAACATTGTTGAAGCTGATGGTATGGCATTGTTGGAGACGATCTTGAAGGGCCTTGAAGTGAAGCTTTTGGAGCAACTATTGAAAAATCCTTAGAGCATTTAAGTAAGGCACTTTCTATCTTCCATCACTTTTTTCCTTTCAATATCCTTTAAACGATTTTGTTGATATTTAATGTTTGAAATCACGTTATAATTCCTTGATTATATGTGTTTGGGGACTAGAATAATTTCACACTAAACCATGCAAACTTAAAAGTAACTTAACAGAGCCATAAAGTAATAATAATCATAATTCCTAATTTCCTATTGTACGATATGATGAAAATTATTCAAACATGAAGCAATGAAGACATGCAATGTCTGAATTTCAAGATTGATGAACCAATACAAGAAGTTAGAAACTACAACTTTGATTCAATAATCTGTGTCCTAACTCCAGGAAGGAATCTAGTTTGTAGTACAGAACATGCATCGTGTATTATCAATTCTTAATTGACAACAACTAAAGGTCATCTACATCATCGATTCCTTCCCATTTTTTGTTTTTATGTTATATTCCTTATAAAAGTGTCAAATTTCTCTCAAAGTAAGCAACCACTGAATAAAATAAAAAATAGTTGAGATATGATTGAGAAATGGTCATTTATTTCTTAAAAGGATCTTCATGATTTCTTTGGTTGTTTTTCATCTCAAGAAACAAGAAATGACCTAAGAAACTATCGTGTTGTAATATAAGAAACAACACGGTGCAATGGCCATTTTCAAAGCCAAATGATGTCCATTGAGGACATGGCCTTTATTTGGTTCCTGTTTCATAGGAGTTTCAGGTATAAATGGAACTTTTTTGTACCATTTCCAGTAGTAAAAAGGGAAAACCTTCTTTTCCATGGGAAATAATTTACCTTTCCTTTTTCAAGATAATCTAAATCACAAAAAATATGAACTATACTGCACACATTCTTGGATAATGTGAAAGTGGAAAAGGAATACCCTACACAAGTGATGCACACATGTACACTTGAATACTAATATATTTTTGTAGTTGAAATGCAATGCTTGTTTTCATTTAAATGTAGGGTTTTTAAAGCAGGGAGAAATAATGGCTGCCAATTTAATAAGCGTTTCTTTGGGAAAAATTTAAATCTTGTATCGGGTGATGAAGATAATAGAGGGTATTGAATCTTGATTCTTGACATTGTGTTTAACTTGAATAACTCAAATGATTATAAATATCAGTCGATGAGTTCTTTTTTCAAGTATGTCACTAAAAACTCTTATGTCAAAGCATTGTATGATAACTAGCATTTGCTTGTTTCCCTATCTTCAGTTCAATGTAAAAAGTATATTAATATATTGGAGCACGAATGATAACTACAATTGTTTGCTCTGCAGTATATCCAGCCCCAAGATTATGAAATTTTTTCTCAAGTGGAGCTATTTGGTTAGGCTGTAGGGTCAACCCTCTATAGGAGGAAGGGCTTGCAGTAAGAACTTACCATTTTGCAAGAGCTGAGGGCCAATGCTGTTCTGCAAGAGCTGAGGGCGAATGCTGTTCTGCAAGAGCTGAGGGCGAATGCTGTTCTGCAAGAGCTGAGGGCGAATGCTGAGGGCGAATGCTGTTCTGCAAGAGCTCAGGGAAAATGCTGAGGGCGAATGTTGTTCTGCAAGAGCGGAGGGCAAATGCGCGCGTGATATCAGACGTTAATGTAGCACACATGTACATTTGAACACTAATAGATTTTTGTAGTTGAAATGCAATGCTTGTTTTCATTTAAATGTAGGGTTTTTAAAGCGGGGAGAAATAATGGCTGCCAAATTAATAAGCGTTTCTTTGGGAAAAAATTAAATCTTGTATTGGGTGATGAAGATAATAGAGGGTATTGAATCTTGATTCTTGACATCTAGAGAGAACACTACAGCCTAACACAATCCAATGGAATTGACCAAAAAAACCCAAATAGAGTCAACCCTACTATAGGAGGAAGGGCTTGCAGTAAGAACTTACCATTTTGCAAGAGCTGAGGGTGAATGTTGTTCTGCAAGAGCTGAGGGCGAATGCTGAGGGCAAATTATGTTCTGCAAGAGCTGAGGGCGAACGCTGAGGGAGAATGCTGAGGGAAAATTCTGTTCTGCAAGAGCTGAGGGCGAATGCTGTTCTGCAAGAGCCGAGGGCGGATGCGCGCGTGATATCAGACGTTAATATAGCTATTGCGACGGATACGAAACAATAAAATCATTTTTATGTAGCGTGCATATAAGTTTCATTTTTGTATTTTAGCGCGCATATCAGTGTCGTTATACCGACGGCGGAAAAGGCGTCGCTATTGCAACGAAGGCCTCCAAACGTCGCAATTACGACACTTAGACATTGTGTCGCACTTGTAGTCGTCGCAATAGCGACGTGTTGGGCCATAGTGTCGCCAGTGCGACGTCTTCCTCCAAACGTTGCAATGGCGAAACTTTTCTAAGTGTCGGTAATACGACACCTTTCTATAAACGTCGGTATAGCGACGGTTTCGGGCGGGATGGAAAAAAATTGGGGAAATTTCCGACATTTGGTCAAAAGCGTCGGAACCAAGTGTCGGAATTTGCGCCAAATGTAGTAGTGAATGATGCCTTCCTGTAATCTCCTGATTCTTGGGGTCTTGGGACCAAGGCTTCTTGAAATTCCATCTTCATCCTTCCTTTCTCAGTGTCAAAGACAGATAGTAGGCTGCTTTGTGAACTTGGGGTCTGCTTTCAGAATTGATTGTATGTGTTAGTCTTCAGCACATCATTTCTCAACTTTATCTCCTTGAATGTGTCATAAACTAATTTTTCTTGGCCTTCTATGGTAGGCCTAGAAGTAGATGTCTACAAGATTTTCTCTAGAAAATACATTGTGGCTAAGGATGTAGGTGAGGCCATTGTTTTATCACCCACTGGAGATGACCTAGGAGTGTCTGCAATATGAATCACTGTTTGTTGTCCTGATTCTCCTCCTTGATCAATATTCAAGTGAATTCTTTCCCTCTTCCTATATCTTAGTTTGAATTCTTTACTAGAGGTATCATTCACCGAAGGTGACTAGTCCTTTCTTGGCCTCTTGCTCCCTATCTCTTGTTCTTGCTCTTTCCCCTTGTCTTTTTTTCCTTCTGCACTTTTCCTTGCTTATGGTGTTGGGGTTTGGATGCCTGAAGTGGAGATCACCTGTTCCTCCTCTTCTTCAAGGGTGTTGGTCACCCATTCTGTTTGATTAGCATACTGCTCAATTTCAACTCTGTGTGTGTGAACATAGGGTGTGGATTTGTTTTCCACCCTTTTCTTGGAGATAACCCCTGCAGGGTCATAAGACCATGTGAAACTGTGGTTGAAACCCATATCTTTCAGTATCGTCTTTGCCTCCTCCCTTGCTTCTCTACTATTACAAATGAAAGTCCCAATTTGTGTCTTGATCTTGAACTGAGCCTTCTTCTTTGTAGAAACAAAGTGGAGCTCATCTGCAGGTATCATTTTCCTTATGTACTCTAGTGCAAAGACCCTCATGGAGAGTAACTTTTGCAATTTGTAAGGGGCTAGCTCACTTCCATAGACTTGAATCTTTGTGTAATTTTCATACAAGTACCAATCTATTGTCTTCACTTTCTCTATTAGCTACATGGTTTTCATGATTTCTTCACTTATCCTAGGATCTGTTGCACTGCTGAGTGTGCTGATGGCTAGGTGCACAAACAAATCCACAAAATCCTTGTATGTATAATTATTCTAATATTTTGATAGTATGGTGGTCTAGAAAATGACAGATTGAGGCTCATCATCTTCATTTACCTTGTTCATCTAAATTTGAAACCTTCTGGACTAGAAATAGACAAACATATATACCAACATGCAGGTGTATTTGAAAACCTCCTCTGTATTAAACCTTAAAAATTGTTCATGGATGGCCTCTGCAAGAAACTGAGAATAGATGAATAGGAAAGTGGGTTTAGCATCACAAGAAAGAGTGGACAAAAAACCTATTACAGCTTCATCTACCCATTGATCAGTGTGATATCCCAATAGATAAGATAAAATAGTGACAATGTATTTGGTCCTATCGGGAAAGATAGATGAGGGATAAGGAGGTATATTTTTAGGTATTGGGGCATCAAGGGCCATGAAAAATTGAAAATTTTTGGCTCTATTGGCCAAGTAAAGCTTCTAGTAAAATTACCGAAGTGTCTCATAATAGAAGGGGACTTCTTGTTTAGGAGTGAGGGCCTGTATCATCTGCTGAATGGATTGGGAATTGATAGCGAACATGATTTCTCCTATTAGGGTGACTATAGTTATCTGATTAATTTCATAACAAATTTGGCACTTCTTGATGAACTATGGGAAACTAGGGGTTTTTGGAAAGATGTAAAGAGGTAATTGGGTCTCCCGTAGACCTATAGCATCGTCTTCTTCCATGAATTTATCCTCAAGCCAGTAGTATACATCGCATAAATCAAAGTCTAACTCTGTCTTATGGATCTTATAGTCTCTGTCTATTAGGGCCAAGTAAACCAAGTCCACTTGTGGGTAGACCATAGGATTAAAAGGCTCCTGGTCTTTCTTAGGAGGCATGCTTCTTCAATGATTCTTCTTTCATAACCTGCAATGTAGAATGGGATGACGGAAGGGGGAAAAAAGAAAAGGAAATTGCTAAGAATCAGCACTAGGGGAGGGATATGACAGAAGGGGATCATGAATAGGATTGAATAGTCTAAAGGAGCTCTATAATCCGATTCATAGAGAGTTGAAAACTCTTCTTTGATGAACAAATGGTTCTTCAGAAGTAGTTTTCACTTTCTCTGATAATACCTGCGAATTCAACACCTACAACAATTTGACAATAACTGACAGAGTAAACTATGTATTTATGCCTAATTTTGTCTTAAAAACAATGATTTGGTGGTGTGGAGGTGGCACGGGTCCGTTGGAAAATGACCCAAACCTTTATGGCGCAACGAATGTGTTGGTGTGGGTGATGGGATAGGATGGAGGGCAAGAGCAAGAGAATACATGGCCACAATGGTGCGGATAATGGTCAACAGGTGTAGTGGTATGGTTACACAGTAAAATCATTTTTGGAGGGGGGCATGAGCAGTATGTGGTTATGGAGCAGAGAGGTGTGAAGTAATATGGGCACGCCACGTAGCAGGGAAGGTGGTATGGGATACCTCCCATTTCGGAGCCCTCCCCCCCTTTGTTAACGTTCATCAAGTGAGGGGGGGCCGAAAAGCCTTCTAGACCATCCAATGTATGGGGGTGAGCGGAGATGGTGGGGAGTTACAGGAAGGTTAGCATGGATATGACATGGCAAGGAAAGGTGGGGCCCCACCCTATATCGTAATCATAGGTCAGAAGTTTTAGTTTATAAGCGGTGGAGGTTGAAAGTTAAATCTTGTGATATGCAAAGTGCAATGGCAGGAGGTGACGTGGCAAGGAAAGGGTGGGCTTGCCAGCGACCTGCAGATCGCAGATTTTATTATGAGCAGCGAGAGGTGAAATGTTAAACTTTGCGATTTTTGATATGCGGTCGGGTCCCACCGTTGTCGCAAATCGCAATTCGTATCTAATACTATGAGTAGCGGGTGGTGAAAGTTTAAAATTCACGATTTGCGATGTGCGATCAGATCCCACCATTTCGCAAATCGTACTTCGACACTTTTGTTATGATCTTGCGCGCTTATCCTTTGGAATTTTCAATT
Source organism: Pinus albicaulis (assembly GCA_034641835.2). Taxonomy (NCBI): domain Eukaryota; kingdom Viridiplantae; phylum Streptophyta; class Pinopsida; order Pinales; family Pinaceae; genus Pinus; species Pinus albicaulis. Next base: position 515,566,715 of record CM076582.1, on the reverse strand, counting down.
TGCGATGCACAATTGGGATTTGGCAGGGCTTGGATATTACTTTGGTTAAAGAAAATATGAGTGGAAGGGGGGAAATAAGGAGTAATGAACACTTTCAGGACTTAGGATTAGAAACATAACATAAGTTCCCTAACCTTTGTAGAATCACCCTTTTTCAGACCTTAGAGTATAACAACTTCTTTTTCTCTGATTTTTTCTTCCTTCATCATAGGAAAAATGGAATTTTGATGTCTTTTCAATGTTTCTACCTACCCAAACTACAAATCTAACATTTCTTCTTCTTTTTAGGGTGCATTTAGACTTGCAGACCCTGAAACCTTTTCTTTTGAAATTCTAACCTAAGCCCTATCCCTTATTTCTCCTATTGGTCCAGATTAAGCTGTTGAACCAATGTCATTTTCTACCTATCTACTAATAAGCCAATATTAAATAGTTTGAAAAATCCTCATTCTCTAACCTATCAGCAGAAATTTAAAATTGTACAATCATGCTTAGGTTGTATGATTGAACAAACCTTTCTAACAAGTAGTGGCATTTTGATTTGCAACACTTTCAAAACTATTTAAATTTGTGTAGTTTTTCTTTTCCTTTTTTACACCATCTTTTCTTCTTCTTTTGTTTCTTTTTATATTTTTTGGAAATGCTTTTTAATATTTAAATATATGTATGATATGAAAACTTGCACGTAAGAAATACACAATCACCTTGTGATACTGTAAATTACAAGAGTCTAACACATGAAACCATCAAGTATTTAATGAACAAACCAAATGTTAATGCTAGGATAATCAGATGGTTGTTACTTTTACAACAATTTTATTTGACTATTTTTGATAAACCTGGAAAGGAGAATGTTGTCGTAGATTTTTTGTCCAGGTTAGCTCTCCCTGCATGTGAAGAAGGAATGGTGGATGACCAACTGCCATATGAGAATCTCTTTGCTATATTATCACTCTTTCCATGGTTTATTGATATATCCAACTACTTGGTTGCTTGGAAACTCCCTCCTAATATTTCATTCAGGGAGAAGAGTGGAATCATTAGAAAAAGCACCCCTTTCACATAGATCGGGGGAAATATTTTCAAGCTAGGCCCTGATCAAATCCTCAGGAGATGTGTGAGGGAGGAAGAAGTTTTTGATATCCTCTTTGCATGTCACGATGGCCCATGTGGATATCACTTTGCTGCAAATAGAAATAATTACAAAGTTTTTTAGGCAAGATACTATTGGTATACCCTTCACCAATATTCCAAAAGATACACCAGTAGGTGTGACCAGTGCCAAAGGATGGGGAAACCCACGCAAAGGGATGAGATGCCTTTGCACCCTCAGGTGGCTCTTGAGCCATTTGAAAAGTGGGGCATGGACTTTTTTGGACCAATAAATCCACCATCCGGACAAAAGAAGTATGTCATAGTCTGCACTGATTACCTGACAAAGTGGGCTTAAAAAAAAAAGCATTGAAGGTAGCAACCGAGGAGAATGTATTAGAATTTTTGAGCGAGAATGTGTTTTACAATTTTGGGTACCCCAGAGAAATAGTCACTGATCAGGGAGCACAATTCACTTCTCACCTCATTGAAAATATTTTGAGGAAGTACAATATTAAGCATAGAACTTCTACTTCCTATCACCCTCAGGCGAATGGCCAAGTAGAAGTAACTAACAGAGCTTTAGAGAGCATCCTCACCAAGGTTATGAGCAGCATCAAAAAATATTGGGTAGATAGATTGGTAGAAGCTACTTGGGCCTACAACACTACTTGGAATACAACAACATGATTCACTCCCTATGAACTAGTATATGGTAAGAAAGCTCTACTTTCAGTTGACTTTAAATTAAATAATTTAAGAATGTTAGTTGAAGTAAATCTAGATCTATCAAATGCCCAAAAAGAGAGGTTGTTGCAACTAAATGGATTGGGTGAGTTCAAAATGCAAGCACTTATTCATCCAGAGGTAGTTCAGCTGCAAAGGAAGGCATGTCATGACAATAACATTAAGGAGAAGGCCTTCCAAGAAGGAGATTATGTGTTGTTGTATGATTCAAGGTTTAAATAATTTAATGGAAAATTTATGAGAAGATGGCTGGGACCATACACAATGGAATTTTTTTTTTACAATGACGCAGTTCAAATTAGGACCATAGATGAGGAAAGAATTCCCTTGCTTGTCAATGGTCACAGACTTAAAATTTACAAGAATCCCTTATCCAGGGAAGAGTTCATAAATTCAATAAGTAGAGAGGTGTATGTAATGGGAGACTCCATAGTTTCCAACACCTCCTAACAAAAAAAAAAGGAAGAAAAAAAAAATAGGAAAAAAGAGAATAAAGATCCATGGGTGAAAACCTCCCTAAGGCTCTCAAGGAAAGCTTGTGGGTTGTGTTAGTCATTAGTAAATTTTTTTATTTGTAGATGACTAAATATTTGTCCTATATTTCTAAAAACAAGATTCCTGAATATTGTGTGTTTTTGAAATCTCACTACCTTCATTATCCTTATACCAATTTTTTCACTATTCTATTATTTTGTCATTCCATGGTTAACCTGCCACTCCTAAAAAACCCCTCATGGACTTATGCCACTCATATATATCCTATTTTCCCACCCATAACCTCAACACTTTGTTTTTCCTTTGCCTCAGCCATCCACTTTCCATCTATGATTACCAAATAGCCTGTTCCTCCCATGTTCAGCAGGTTCCTCAAGCATTAATGGTCTCAAAAATATCTCTGTAGACTCTTTAGATAAATCAAGTACAGTGGATTTTGGATCTTCAATACAACAATTTTCCAAAAACTCTGTTTTTACACTTGAAGACCCCAAACCAAGCTTTCAGTTAAAGACCAAGTCAAAGGATCCCCCCACTAGGTCATTAGGGTTTCATACGTTGTAGAGTTTTCATTGGTGTTTGAAGCTCTATTTTTCTTGTGCTAGAAGTTGGTTCAAATGAAAAAGAAGCTCAGCATATAGTTGTCCAAGAAAGATCAGAAAATCTCTTAAGAAGACCACCTTATCAAGTTCAAGTTTTGCAAAAGGCAACTGTGCATTTTGACATTTCTACAGGAGTGTTAAAGTGACTATCAGCAGAACATTGGTAAGGTAAGAGGCCTACTCCTCAATGAAGACATTCACAGCAAATAAAGAGGGAGAAGTTTGTGTTCAAGAAGAATCGGGGTTTCTAAGCCTGATTGGGCCAACAGTATGCCAAGCAAGGATCCAATTTAGCAAATCACATGAAGGAGGCACACCAAGAAAACCAAACATGAAGAGAATTTTTTCAGAAATTATAGATGAAATAGGGAAAAAGGTGAGGTGAACTAGACAGAAAAGAATGAACTTGAAAGGGCTATAGAGAGCTTAGAAGACAACACTGATAATTTTTCTCAAGCAGCCCAGAAACCTAGGGTTTTGGAAATATAGTCAAACGAGGTAAAGTGAATATGTTAGGCCTCCATGATGATAGCATAAGGAAGATTTGAAGGGACTATTGTAAGTGACATCCATGGTTTGCCAAGGTAAAGTGTCTCACTGCCTCAAAAGAACAAGGATACAAAGAGTATTAGTAGAAGGAGGGTCAAGCTCTCATTTCAGTCATTTACACTCGGTGGTCAATGTTGGTTGCTTTAATTGTTTTAACAATTCAAGCTCCACATAAATTGTCAACCCGAGAAGGTCTGTTTATTCCAAAGACAACCACGCACTGGATATGCTCAATTCCAAAAGAAAAAATAATGTTGTAGTAAAAGTCACACAATTATTAATCATACAAATATAATCATTCACACCCTATTTTAACAAAGCTGAAGTCTATTTATGCTATAGTGGAAACAATTCCTCTATTGCAGTCTTTTAAGAATCCTAATGAAAAGCAATTACTCTGCAGGAAAGGAAACCAATCAACCATAATAGGGAGCAGGACCCTATTCCTTCAAATAGGAACTTCAGCACCTGCTGCCTGACACTAATCACACTATAGAAAAGGTAAACTCAAGAGAACAGGATCTTATTCCCATGAACAGGAACCTTCAGCACCTGTCTCCTGTTTCTAATCACACTGCAGGGAAAAGAAAGTCAATCAATGGGAACAGGACCCTATTCCTTTGCACAGGAATCTTCAGCACCTGCTTTCCAGCATCAATCATACATTCAAACAGATAGCAGAAAGAGATATCTTAACTTCTTTAAGAATGAATGTACCAAACTCATGCAGCGTTAAAGGAAACATAATGCTTAATGAATCACAGAACTATGCAACTGATGTTTCAGCAACAGAATTAAATTAAGGTGTGAATATCATAAAGAAACTTAACAAACTACAGGAACAGTTGGGTGAATCTTGCGATGAAGGCGGGCCCTTTCCTTATCACAAGATTCCCCAGGGAAAGAATTAAATTGAAGCGCTCAAAAGGAACCTTTATTCATCTGTCAAAAAGGAATGATACATTACAATGGAGTCTAGCTCCTTTCTGCTCAAAAACAGTGTTCTCCTGTAGTTTCTAACTTCCCTTCTAATGATGATGTCTCCTCTTTTTAAAGAGGAGACATCTATTACAGTTACATCAGAGAAAATCTATCTTTATCCAATTCTGTTCTTCTTTCTTAAAACAGGGCTATTCTATTCTTCCATAGAAAGATATTGTTACAACAGATGTAGAAAAAGTACTGTCTTCAGAATAATCTGTGTAACCACTTCCTTGTTCATCTTCATCTTGTTGCCATTGTCCCAAAAATACTCTTCCAGAATCGCAAATTACGAGTAGTGACGGAATTTGCGTGCCCGCTGACTGTTTCAGCAACGGAGTCGACTGTTTCAGCAACCGCCCATTGTTTCAGCACAGCACATAAATTATCTACGATATTTTAGACTTATGTTAGAAACAATCTACCTTCAATTAATGATGAAATATAAGAGTAATATGTAATTATATGTAAACAGATTAAATATATAGTAAAGAGGAGGATTTCATATACCTTTGTATAAAGTGAATGAAAATGATGATGGAACCCTTTTTAAATATAGTTATAAAGGGTAAGGTGGTGTCAAAATGTATGGTAAAAATGGTACATTGTGAGGTCCTAACAGTCAAAAGATATAAAAACATGGTATGAGCTCCAAGGTAAGAACAAAGAATTTTTGGAGATATTTCCACTGTGTAAGTGCCTAAGGTTGTCAAAGTGAATTTAGCATGTTTCAAAGATCAGAGGGGAAGGGTCACTTCAAGGTTTTCATGACACCTGTTGAGAGAGAGTGTTGAAGGACATAAACAATACAAAGCACAGTCAATCATGTGACTCAAACAAAATCTGCAGAACAAGGAGGTCAAGAGTATCAATGGGTGAGTTTTAAATTATAAATTCAGGCACCTGCAAATCAAAAGTGGCCTACAGAGGTGAAAGGCATTGTTTAAAACCCATGGTATTGGAAAAATAGTTTTGTGAAGTTTTTCCCTTGTGTTTTAGTCTCAAAGGTGCCAAAATCAAACCCATCAAGCCCCCATCATTACAGAAGGATTCAAGTTCACCACTTAAGCAAAACTGCATACAAATAGTGAAAGGAGGTCTGTGAAGATCAAAGGGTTAAACTGAGTTTTATAGTAGAGGTTTCAAATCAAATTGAAGAAGATGCTGTGTGGCCAAATTCACCAAAGTGTGGGAATAATCTCTTCATGCCTCAAGGAACCAAAAGAAAGTCTAAGTTCATCATCTAATCACCTGCAGAAGAAAACCATGTAAAGGATCAGTAAGAAGAGGCAAATGGTTGAGTTGAAATGAAAAATGGAAGCAGCGGAAGACCAAATTCATCCTTTGAAGTCACCTGCAAACCAAAATAATAAAGAGTTGGTAAGAAAAGCAATAGAAAGCCAAAAATCTATGTCTTAAGCTACCTGCAGCAAAAAATTTGAAATAAAATATCAGTGGAAGTGACAAAGGCTCAAAACATTAGGATATGGGTTAAAAAATTATTTAATTTGAATCCCAAACATATAAAAAGGCATTTTCTCTATCACTTGTCTTATTATTCACTTGCAAAGAATAAAAAACAATCAAGAAGGAAATTTTGAGTTTTCTGAGGCAAATCGGGCAAATTTAATTGGCACTGCACATTCTGAGTCAGATGATGTGCCCCTGCCGAAAAACCCTTTGCAAATTTTCATTACATTGCACGCCTGTAGGTACGCGCTGTGCGTTCGAAGGCACGTTGTGCGTTTCACTAGGAGACCCGATAGACCAGTGCAAAAACACTTCGGCGCAGCATGCCTGGCACACACTGCTACGTGCAGCCTTTCCCGACAGGCCTGGCAAGCCCGACACCACGTTCATGATTCATGTTTTCCACCCGACACCTCGTTCACTGGCCAGCGCTGTGCGTTCATCCACCCGACAGGCCCGCTACTGCACATTCAATGCTGCGCCCTCGGCCGACCCGACAGCCCATTCAGGCACTGCGCATTTGACCTAGAGCACCTCCTGCATCTAAAAACACTCAAATTACATCAGAGATACCTCCAAGTTGCCATCAAAGGTTTTCAGAGTGTTTTTTATTGGTAATTTTATGTCATACACCCTCCCAAGTATTTTATGGTTTGTTAAAGAAATAAACCCTAAGGAGATGAGTTAAATGTCATTAAAACCTCCTTCATCTGCAAACAAGGAAAGAACAGTTAAGACAGGGGTAGATTAAGTGGTTTCAATGATTTGGGATTAGTCATCCATCAAAGTTTGAAAGCTCTGGCCTTTACACCACAAAACAAATTGGAAAAATCATTTCTTTCATTTACATCCATTTGATATTAGTGCAAGGTGTCAAAATCATAATGTTTTACAAATTAGCAGGGGTGATCATCAAGTTTTTCTAAACCTCTCATTCTGCTCAATTTTCCCCTTCACCCATTCCTCTTACTCATTCATAAAAGGCTGCCTTTTTCTATCACCATCCCATTTACCCTCTTCATATAATTTCACAAGCAGAGTTAGGGTTTTTCTTTTCAAAGCAGCAGTGATCAAGATGTCAGGGCAGGGTAACAGTGATAGTGGTGAGGGAAGCCCAGTGCCAAGGAGACATCAATATAGAGGAGGGAGGATTAATAGATTTGAACCTCAAGACACAATGGAGCTTAATGCCTCTCCTATGACTGTCACATGTTTCCAAAATGTGGGGTGTTTTCACTTTTGTGAAAGATTTCAACAGGTACAAAGTCACCCTGAGCTCACTAGGTTGTTCATCCTTAATTTGCATGAGAAAAAGTCAATCTAGCAAGGGTAAACTTTGAACTGTCATCAGATGCCATTTCTATTGCTACTGGGATACCTAGTGTTAGTGAAAAGTGGTTCAAACAACCTAGCTTAGACATAAGCCATTATGAGCCATTCCTTGAGCCTAGATACAAAGACTACAATAAGTCCATATTTCCTTTTTCACATCTGCTTGAGAGGTATGCACCCTTGATGAGGGTCATCATGAAATATTTTACATGTGAGGGGAGGTTCTCTAGGTTGTATTCCTATCATATCAGATTTCTCATGCACTTTACTATGGTTAAGATGTTGTACTTTCTCTACTATCTCTACAGGAGTATTGAAAAGATGTCTTATATTATTCAAAAGAGAGACACATCACAGCAGATGCAAAGTTTATTTGATCACTCCTTGATTAAGATGGTTGTGTTGCATCAATTATAGAAAAAGGGTATTCCATGGGAGGTTTTCATTGCCCATGAGGTCTTCACAAACCCACAACCCCATCCTCAGCAAAATGTACCCTCATCATCTCATCCTCTTGTCCTTACTCCTCCATCATCTCCTGATGAGCATGTTTCAGCATCTATACATGTTCCTTCACCTCAAGTCAACCCTCTTTCATCACCCTCTCCCAGTGCAACAGAAAATGAGGGAAGTGATCATGAGAAGTCAAATGAGGATGAAGGAAAGGGCAATGATAAATCAAGCAATGATGAAGAAGAGGACAGTAAAGAGGAAGAAAATGAGGAGGCAGAGGGCAGTGATGTCAGCATTGCAGAAACAAATGATGATGTTGGAGATGAAGAGGCAAAAGGTAGTATGGATACAAATGAGGCAAGTGACAAAGAGACAGATGATAATGCTAATGAAAACAGTGACACCAAGGACCAAAATGTTAGTAAAGCTGATGATAAAAGTGAAGAAACTGAAGAGGCTAATAATATAAATGAAGATCACAATAATGATGAGGCAAGAAGTAGTGAAGAGGGACACAACAAAGAGCATGAAAGTCAAACAAAGAGCCATGGGGACAGTCATGACAGTGAAAATAGTGAAGCTCCTAACAGTAATGAGGAGAAAAATGAAGAAGCAGAAAATAGTGAAGAGGAAGAAGAAAACAGCGCAGAAACCAATGATGACACCTCTAACAGTGAGAACACAAATGAATAAAGAGGTCAAGAAGACATGGAGGTAGATGTCTATGAAGATGAGGTAAATGATGAAAAAAGAAGCCATGGTAATAATTATGATGAGGTTGGAAATAGCTCACAGAACCAAGAAGACAGTGAAGCTAATATCAATGAAGGAGAAAAAGATGATGATACAAATGAAGAAGTGAGCCAATAAGTCAGTGAGCCAAACAAAGATGACCACAATGATAGAAGAAAGACTGAGGACACTGAAATGGTCAATATTGAACCTTTTCCTTTGAAATATCAAAGAGGAAGTAGGCATGTGTTTACTGCCTCCAAAAGGTAAGGGGCCATGCCTTCCACATCAATAAAGAAGCTTGAAAAAGGCAAGAAAAAGGTCATCATTGGATATAATAAAGGAAAGCATCAAACTAAAGAAGAATGCCAACTCATTGACCTTGACAGTGAGAATGAAGATGAGGAGAGGATTACAAGCATCTTGCTCCAAATCAATGATGCTCGGATCAGAGACCTACAAAGATAGATTGGCATGGAAAATTATATTATTAATTATTATAAGGATGCAAACAAGCAGCTAAAGAAGACACAAAGGGACCTTGGCCTACAAAAAAATATGGCCAAGCACTATGCATTTAGAAATCAAATTGCAAGGGCCAAGCTCAAAGGAGCCGTTACCAAAATTCAAGCACTCAAGGACGCAAAATACCAAGAAAACTTTGAAATCATTGTTGATGCTTCCATACAAGCATCCCAGACCCCATGAGGAAGATAATTGCAAATTTTGGGAACTTTTTGGAAATTTTTGGTTTTTGTTGATTTGGAGGGCCAAGGGCACAACACCCTTGGCGCTGTGATTTTTCTTAGGGCATACTCAATATGTTTACATTTTTGGAATCCTCAGCTCAAGTACAACATGCTCACCAAATTTCAGGTCATTTGGAGTTGATTTGGTCCTCCAAAAGGGTAAAAAACACTTCAAATTTCACCTTTCTGCCATATTTTCAGGGGTGGCGTTGTGCCTTTAGCAGCCTTGGGAGATTTTATTTTTTAACATGTTAGTGGGGTCTAATAAGAAACCTAAGGGCCGTTTTTGAAAGTAGACTCAACAAGCTTTCCAACGAGCCATCACGAAGCCCATTCCAACATTGGGAAGGCCTTCAAAACTTGGCTACAAGATGACTCAGTTTTCCTGTGCAGGTGCTACGCCCTTGGCCTGGAAATGAACCCTTAAATTTCAGTGTTGCGCCCTTGGAAAAAAAAATTCAACAAAACACGCTAGGAAATATTTTGGAAGTTTTTAGGGAGCCTAAATGTCAATTTTTTTGCTAAAAGTGGTTGAGAAGATATTTTGCATTTAATGCATTAGGATATTTGTGCCTTGGGCATTGCATCAGGTCTCAAAGGACAAAATTGAAATTTATGATTAATTAATAGGCTTCTAAAGACCTAATTAGGGTTTAGTATTCCTTGCTTGTTAAATACAACATTGAGGCCTCATTGTACATGTTGTCACTTGATGACTCTTGTGAGTAATACATAGACTTGGAGATTGAAGAGAAATTGGTTTTGGTGTTTGTGGATGGCTTGGCTTGCTTGATAATGGAGAAGGCTTGCTTGCAGGATGTTATGAAACCAGCTCCAAATATAGAAGAAAATAAAGATCAACGCCTTTTAAATAAGCCAATTCGATGGGGCAAACTCCAATACATTACATAATTGAACAATTCTTGGATGATACAAATGACA